>VXAV01003135.1:170622-186327 GCA_013399715.1 Alectura lathami | reverse complement strand
AACAATGAGCATGCGCTCAGATGCAGATCCTGACTATTACAGGGTCTGGACCTTGAGAATTACATTATTCTGCTAAAGAGGAACTGGTCATAAAGCACTTTTGTTTAGCATTAAACACTATTACTATGCAGTTACTAATTCTTATCCTTGAACTGTGTAATCATTTTTATATTATAGAAGCTATGGCATCAGAGTAGATTATACTGACAAAGTCTTGAGAATTGTCTTGTATGACAGTAATTACTCACAGGATTCTGAAGTGCCATGTAAAATAGCTAGACTGAAATACAATCATGAGTCCCAAAAAATTGCTTGAATCATTGCATCTTACAGAGTAATACTGGTGGTTATTAACAGATGGTTGTCATATAGAAAGGCTACTATATCACACTGGATTTTATTCACTGCCTCTCTTCTGCTGTCAACATGCTTTTTCTGTATGTAAATATTTAATGCCATTACCATAATTCACTCAGTGCTCATATTGTCTGATCAAGCACCTATTACTGTCTGCTAGGCACACTTGAGGATAGCATTTTTTCATGTCTACTGCTCGGCTGCATGCAGACCCTACTTCTCAACGGTTCTTTCAAGTTTAATAATTTATTAAACACTGTGCAAAAGTCTGTTTCACTTGCAAGAATGTCTAACTGTGAAGTATGAGAAACTATTGAAGCGTCTCTCTAATAAAAAGGTTATTTTCTAAGCAATACCATTGCATAGCGTTCACAAGTGTTTTACTCATGTGCATGTATACCCTGAATTCACGAAACAGGCTATAGCACTTCACGCAGTAACAGAATTGTACTTTTGTTCTTCGACTGATGGCTGCGGGAACCATTTATTACAGAAGCAGATTATGTCACCAGAACGTCCAGGTAGGAAATACAACTTCTGATAGGAGTCAGAGTATGCTGGTGCATTTTAACGAACATAAGTCTCTGTGAATAGAAAGGTCAACTTTACTCCTACGTGCAGTTACACGCATTGCATTTTTCTATTTAACTAAGTTCATAGATCTATCACTTGCTAATATTCATAATACAAGATTTTTCTATATCTTCCAATACAGTACCCTAGAAAGCAGATTTCCAAATCTAAGAGAAATTGCCAGATTTCTCCATACACTTACCAAGGATTAACAGGTCTCTTCAAATCAGTCTCTCTGTATGTGAAGATGAAACCTGGATATGAAATACATAAGCCTAAGAATCATATATCCACAGTCTTCATTTTGCCCACATACAAAACATCAAATGAGGGCAATACAGCAGTGACTGAGTTTTGAAGGCACTTGAGGCTGGTTTGTTCCCTTGTAAGACAGGCAGGAGAAACTAAGCAAGCAGCTTATGTAGTCTAATTCAGAAGAACAGAAAAAAAGCCTTTAACAAGAAGGTATTTTAAATGTATTGCTGTCATGACTTTTAAGGGAGAATGCTGTAATGAAAAAAATAGTTAGCTTTATGAGACATAGGGCAGTGTTTAAACGGTCCAAAACAGATTTTTGTTCTAAATCTGTTTTAGTTCAGACAAGAGGGAATCATTAGCTTTTTTTTTTTTTTAATTAAGAAACAGCATCACAAATAGACCATCATAGGAAGCGCAAGACAGCACAATTATTCCCCCTGTCCCAGGGGACGATCACCCTTTATGAACATATGACAAGATCCAGCTATTCATCAATGAGACTAGAAGGAAATGAAAATGTTGAATTCAAAAGATCTGCCTTTCAGTTAACATCCTTAATGTAAATTAGGGTTAAATGTGAATAAAATTAATATTTAATCACTTGAAAAAGTTCCATTCCTTTCTTCTCTTTAAACACTACAACTTAATTATAAAATAATGTAAAACAAGTGTAAATTTAAAAGAATCATTTTGAAGATCTGCATTAATAGTTCAGGACCTACTGACACTGAAGAAAAGCAGGGGAGTCCCAACATCATGTTGCTTTCAAGTGACTGTGTGATTCTGCTCCTTACCAACAGACAGCAGAGCGCCAAGGCCCAGGGGAGAGCTGTGCGAGGCGGGAGGGTGGCAGCAACCGGCGGTAGGGGAAGGCAGACCCCTCACAAAGGCAGGCAGGTACAGCTGCAGGCAGGGGGCTGCTGGGGAGCAGAAGCCCAATGTCCCAGCTCCTGAAGAGGGGCTCAACACATTGCCCCACTTTTGACCATGAACTATGTCCGTGTCATACAGGGGTGCAAACCAACACTTAAAGATGATGTAGCATGATACAGCGTATAGAGCAAAATCAGGAGAAAAGGCATCAGGACAGCAACTCTCCCAAGTCTTGCAGTGCTTATGTAGTTTAAACTGCTGCCCTCTCTAACGGCTGCACTGGAATTTCACGCCAAGCGAATCCCATATCCCTCATGGTTTGGCACATGGTGGCTGCATTTTACCACCAGTTACCATGCTACAACATAGAACAGAAAATAATTGTTTGCTTCCCCAACAGAACTTTTAAATGGTAAAAAACAGAAAAGCTCAGATTTTCCTAATTCTGTCTCTGTGAAAGGTAATTTTGTTGCAAATACTTAACAGGGCCCATTCTGCCATTCTTTGTGCATATTTTGAACTCAATCCAGGTTACAAGTTGTTTCCTCAAACAGTAGTGAAATTCAAAATCACCAAAGTATGTTTTCCATTTCTTCCCAGAACATAACCGAAGCAATTTGTCATTTGCAGGTAGACATGCACAAATGAGATGCAAGAGGGAGCTTTCATGGGAAGCACCAGTCACACAGATCGGGTACTTCAATGCTGAAAACCCAAATCCAAGAAATTCATTCAAATCAGTTTTTGACCACAGAGTGGAAATATTTCCCTTCTCTTACCCTCCAAAGCTTCCCCCTGCACCTGCTCAACTTGTTTCAACTGGAATTCTCTCCATTATAACCTATGTCAAAAAACTGTGCTTCTATGAGGAGGTATGCTCCGTCAAAACTGGCTATGTAATAACTCAGTGAATTCTGGTACTAACCTTCTCCACAAAACAAATACAGCAGCACTGTCTATCACTGAAGAATACTACTCAAATTTTCAGTTCTACAGAAGTGAACACACCACTAATGAACAACACAACTCAAGCCAAAAGTGCACTCAAACATAATGCAACTTTTCCTTCCAAAGAGAAAACTGGAACATGGAGTTGACCTTTCCCAGACATCCCAGCATGTCTGTCCCTGGAGTAAGCACAGGCGGTCACCTCACTTCTGCTCTGCAGAAATCAAATATATAAATATAAAATATATAAAGCAAAGATACACGTTTTTGTTTGTTTTTAAGCAAACTGCATCAAAGTGAGAAAGAAAACCCATTGTACTGGAAATAACATGCTGCAGAGAAATAAGGCACTGCTCCACTGAAACAAAGGTTTACTAGACTTGACAAACCACGAGCATCGTGATGGTCAAGTCCCTTTTTCGAGTTATTCAGCTTCTGCCAACTGAATTTCACTAACGCCTAGTAAAAGAATGAGGACTTATTTCCTGTCAAGCAATAGGTTTGCTTGCCCCTTTCTGCACACTGTTCACATGGATTTTGTTGACTGTACTCTACCACACAACATTTCTAGACCCAAACCCCAATCAGGGCTACCCTCATTAAAAATATGACCTTTCACCTTCTATGAAGCACTGCTAACATAAATTACATTTTGTTGTAGCCCAAAGGTGATAGAGATAAGAGCAGGATAAACAAGGAGTAATACAAAAGCCAGTTGGGTCAGCCTTTCATTACAGCCCTTACAGAAGCTATTAATCTCGCTTGTAGTCAGTGGGCTGAAAATAATTACTTCTTCTAACCTATGTTGGACTCAAAAGCAGCAATAAGGACAGGTCATGCAAGACGCAAATAATTCTTGGTCCTCATAAAACCAGCTCAAATGGTATTAGTAACATCATGGCATGTTACTTCACATCTCAGTGACAAGAGAAACCTCGCAATATCAACGGTATGGTATGTTACATCACCCAGATCGACTGCATTTGGCCTGAACATGCCACCAGGAGTAGGTAAGGATTAATTGTGCCAAGTTCAAAGTAACTATGAGATAGTTTTTTAGCTTTTAAAATGTGAATAGAGAACACTTTTCATCAAGTTCAGCTTAACTTACCTTTCAAGTCTGGGTTTGCATTTAAAACTATGTAGGAAGAGATCTTCACTTATGTTTAATCCATTTAGTGTCTCTTGGTTGCCTTCTGACTTGCAATAATTAGCACAGACATTTATCACATCAGCAGAAAACATTCTAATGTTGAGAGTGAACATGAGAATGCTGGGAACTATACATGGCTACAGAGCAGCTCAGTAAAGAAATTCAGCCTGAAAACTCAATGACAGTTTCAAATACTGTCTGGCGAATAGACAGCTACAAGTTCAGAAAAGCTTCAGATGGTTCTAGAATAAAGTGAAGTTAAATACTGTCCGAGAGTTCTGCCAACATACAGTAACCAGGTGATTATTCATCTGAACTACATAGCTAAGTGATAACAAGGAGAGGGAAAAAAGACAACTGAAATTTGGGGTTGTGCAACATGAACAAAAACTGTATTCCACTCTTCACCACGTCAGCATTTCACACGTATCTGGGAAGGACCATTTGTATAGCACCACAAGAGAAAAGCAGCAGAGATTCACATCTCACTTTGGACCACTAACAGATACTGTAGGATGATAACTGTGGGACACTAACCAGAACTTCAGCAGACAGTGTTTTTAACCTGCTCATCAACTAACAAACAAAGCACAGGCTTAAAGTTATAGCTAACACTTACCACAGCCCATTCCAGATTTTTTGCTGACAAAAAGACAACTAAACATTGAGCTTACAGGTAAAGCAACAAATGGCTGAGTAAAGGAAAAACAAAAACACATTCTGCTGTATTTTTGTAGTGATAGCTAAGTATTTCCTCACGTGCTTCTTTGTCACCGCTACTACTATTATGAAGTCCTTACAGGATACCCTATTGATGAGTACAGATCTGGAGTCAGAGGAACCTGTTATTCAATTCCAATTTCCTCTGAACACAACCAAATCAATCAGTCTTCTGGAGGCTTATTTCTCCAGTCCTCTTATCTTCCTCCAAAATTGCTTCAAAACGTTTCAAAAAAATAAAAAATAAGTTAGGAAACTCACATGAGTAATTTCAATCAAACATCCATTCTGTCTCAACTAGCACACAAACAGCCTGTTGTATAACAATGACCTCTGCAGACGAAGTAGGAGCCATAACATCTGGTTCAATTTAAAGCCAACCTAAGGGAGTACAGTGCCAGCTACTCCAGTAGAGCTACTACACCACCTCACATCAGGTCTACCTCTAATGATCAAGAAAATCAAGATGATGAAAGAAAAGCAAGTAGGTTCAGTGCCTAGCTACACTACCATCAAACAGCTGAGGAAGCTGCCCAAGGACAAAGGTAGACATGACAAAAAAAAAAAAAAAGGCAGATAAATGCAAAACATAATAACAAATGCTTAAGAAAGCAGAAGTAATTTTGGATAAGATTGTTAACTACAGGCATTTTAGAAATCTAGACCCACTAAGGAGTGTAAAAGGATCCATGGAAAGGTCCAATGCTTGGGAAACCTCTCCCTCCCCCTTCCAAAGTAGGCACTCCTGTATTTCAAGGAACCTGGCACAAACCCAGATACAAGCCAGTCCTTACGAAATACAATGACAGATTTTAGTAGCAGGCAACAATGATTTTGTCTACCTGCATCTTTCTTTTAGTACTTCATGGCCAATTACAGTAAAAGTTGCTCAACAGGATACATACATAAGAAAATTCCTGTCACAGAGCAGATGCAAATTTAATTACTTAAAGTTAAACCTTCCGTCTTGTCTAGAGGTCCTTCAAAAATGCAGCTGTAAACAAGCACTACATTGCAATCAGGTGTCAAGGGCTTATTTGATCTCTTGCAGAGTATGTCATAAATCACTGGCAGAAAGTGGGTCGAGAGGGAGAACAAAGGGAAAAACTGTCAATGGACTAGGTAGCTCATGTGAGCGTGCCTATTAGTGCACTGGATCTTTCTGCTCCTGTCTAATACTGTCCATATAAAACCTTCTTCATCTGACAGTGTTCTGTTATCCTGCATTTGATGTAATTTTTCTGTAGTAAGCAAAAAAAAAAAAAAAAATCTGTTAAGAGTTGATAGAGTAACCAAATGACACTGAAGACACCAAAAAATCACTGTTAAATATCAGTTATGTAACTTTTTTTTTTTAAAAAAAAAAAAGCACATAACCACTACATAATTTTACTTTATACAGGACTATAGATAGCCCCAAACGAGCAATAGGTAATATGTTCTTTTAAGAAAGAAAGACAATATTGTACACCTGGATGGAAACAAAGCACGTGCATGCGGTGCACACATTCTACCTTTCCCTGAAACATCAGGTACTTCTGAGGGCTAGAAACTAAATACTTGATAGGTCTCTGCAGGCTGATGACCAGCCCACAACTCTACTAGATAATTGTTTGTTGTGAATCCCTGCACTAAAATGTAGCTCATAATGCACAGTTTAAAGCACAAAGTATGAGTACTTAAAAAAAAGAAGTGAATACATAACTGTGAGGACATACCACTTACGGCGAAAACTTTGTGTAGCCATCTTATTCAGGAAAAAATATCTTGTAGATGTGAGTATACTTTCCCACACGCACTTCCAGTTAAACCATGTGACTGCATAGTTAAAAGTATTATTAAAAAAATGCACAAAAAATTCAAGACTGAATATGCCAGATGTCTCTCATAGCTCTTTTGACATCTACAGTTGAACAATAGATGAATTATGCTACTACTGCAAAGGACTACCGGTCTGCATGGCACAGCACAGCTTGCCTGCCTAGAAGTACATGCCGGTGCACAGGTACTGAACATCTAACAGGGGGACAAGGGGAGCAACGTAACGCAAAATGCTTCCCTCTGCTCGGGCGGCCATGCTGGCCGAAGGCAAGGTCATAGCTGTGGGTATGTCTTCCGTAACATCACCTAGAATCACTGCACAAAGTCAAACTAGATTTTTTGGTATATAAAGCTCTTTTTCATCCTAGTCTAAAACTTTCATAGCTCTACAAGTAGGTCTAATACGTATTACCTCTATCTATCAAGCTTGTCTTAACCTAGCGGGGAAGAACTACCAGAACTGCTACTCTTACATTACATACTTCAACATGGACATCATAAGCTTCATCTCCTTGTTCTCAGCATAGCTTTTACAGAACATTCACCAGAGACTTTCTGTTTAAATGCCTACGTGTTCTGGAAAAAAATAATAATATTAATAAAAAAAGATAAAAATCCTGGTTATTAACTGTGATTCCTCTATGTACTGCCTCAATATTCCAGGGCACTTCCACAAAACCAAGGCACATCCCTACTACCTGTAAGACAACAACATTTTCAGAAATGGTACTTTAGAGATGACAGAAAAGCTCTACCTGATCAGGTGGAACACACTAAGGAGTTTCTGCTGACTGCTTGAAAGTAATTTCTATTTAGCCAAAATTTGATCTGCCTTCTGGTGCAAAAGATCCACAAAAAGCAAAAAACTTCTGCTTCTATGTCACAACTAGTTTTAACTCTTAGAAAAGAGAGCAAAGGACTAATAAGATAAACAGACAAATTCTGTATGTAAATAGGAGGTGTCCCAAAGCCGCAAGCTGCTTGTTTGCCATCTCCCTCTGCTAACACTAGCAACTAGATAAACCTAAGCAGAAGACAGAATTGTACAATCCAAGACATTTCTCTACAGAAATCTTCAGTTGCTGCTTTAGAGGAGCAGTCCGGTCTCTTTCATCCTGAAGCACATAATCCTAGTATCATGAATTACGAGGGGATTAAAAAAAGCAAGACCAACTGACTGAAAGAAGGGTACTGCTGTTCAGATTCCCCAAGTCTGTGTATTTCTGAAATGAAAATTGAGAGAAGATAAATTCTTGAAATCCCTAAAAGAAGAAGGGATGGTACAAAAAAACCCCACCTATTTTGAATGTGCATTATTTTATTGACATTAGATAAAAGCAGCTGCAATCACTTAGACTTCTCTGGCATTTTTTAAATCCATCTGATTTAAACTGTGCATTTACCAACAAAAATGCACTAGATCTATTTATCTCAATCCAATAAAATTTGTACAGCGCATCACATTATTCATCTACCCATATTATAAACTGTTGTGTACAGTAAGTGGATAATATTATTAACGCTGATGTTTCTGTAGGCTATTCATAAAATAAATGGTGAACAAAGTAATTCCATCTATTACACATGAGGCTCAATAACAATAATAATGAGAAAATTGCAATAGACATACTGAGTAATAATCAGAACTAAACCGACAACTGTAACAATACATCCATTGCTTAAATGTTCTGATTATATGAAGATTAATCTGCAATTTTTCATCACTGATAAACATTGGAAAACAGCCAGAATTCAGATTATTTTTATTCCTGTCAGTTCGTGTCTAAAACAGCTGCAAAAGCTATGTGATATATTATCTTAATCAGAAATACATACGTTGTTCACCATGATACAGAAATATGTGCAGCATGACACACCAGCCTACAGTTAGCAAGATGTACCACACCTTTCCAAATATGTAGCTACAAATGTGACATACAGTTTTGCCAGCGTAATGTCATAAAGCTATACTGGCTTGTCAGTAAAGTTCTCTAAGGCTTCTTGTTAACATTTACAGGCACCATGTGATCCCAGTTTAGAGGCTGCAACAGTGACTGCTCATGTCAGAGCAGAGATTGAGGTAATTTTCTTGTTTGAGAGCTTCAGTGGTCTTAGCTAGATTTTTTATTACTTCCAGTATTTTAACATTTTTACTGCTGCACATATAATAATGCCTAGAAATTATCTGTAGCAGCATAGAAACTACGTGGCCTGCTACAAACACAACTGAGTAATGCTGTAAGATTAGCCGAGAAGACTCTGGCACATTTCAAAGAATGATCACAGTAAAAGTCCTAACATTTAGCACTAATCCACTGATAAAATTTCCGCAGTCAAAGCACCAGGCAAGATTTTCTGTAGTCGGTGCAACTGTTTTTGTTTTTGTTTTTTTTTTTTTAAACAGGAAAACACTGTGGCAAACACTAGGGACTATTATGTACAGGCGCCTTAGGAAAACAGCATCCCTCTTGCGCTTCCTGTCACTTGGTAGAGTTGCACAAACTCACCAGCCATAGACTGAGAAGGCTGAGGTGTGGTCCAGCCTTCCAATACAGACCAGATGGGGAGGATGCTGCAGCTGGCACAGAGCCCAGGAGAAAGATCTACGGGGAGTTTGGAAGAGGCAAACATTTGACAGCGAGACGAGAGCTCTCTCCCAGACATCATCCACGGGGATCCTTCACTCCCCTTTGCCTATTTTGTCACTGCATATGCACAGTATGACTGAATGTATTATGCATGGGAAATAATCACAGCACTGGCACTGTCAGGAAGTCTGTGAACTTTTATTATGCATGCAAAGGCCTGCAAGGCCTGCATTTTTGCACATGCAGATATAATTTGGAATTCTCAAAGATTTCCAAAAGTAAATTGGAAAGGAGAAAAAACTAAGCCTAGGTCACAAGGGAAGGTATGATTCCAAGTGCAAAAGCAACTTCCAAAAAAATAAATGAAAAAAATAAAAAAATCGTCTCCTCTGACAGAGCCGTTCAGACTTTCAGCCAGGTGCCTCTCGAGGGACTCAATGACCAAGTCCCAGCAGGTGCTTAGGCATGAGCATGTCTTCATATCCAGCCACTGCCTTTCTAGGATACTGCTAGAAACACTCCTACAACACCTGATAAACCTGATTTCTTGCATCTTCACTGTTCTTTCCCTCTTTAATTCATGCATTTTAAGTCATGCTTATAACTGTACCAAAAGGTGTAAGGAGTAAATGGTTATTTCCATGTGTACTGCTACACTAAACAGTTTAATATAAAATTGATTTAACTCATCAGCTCATGCAGAACACTTTCATCTAAGAAGGAAGTCAGTTTTATAGTAAAAGACATAAATGTTATTTTATCAACTTTAAAGAAACTGGAGACTTCTGGAGCAAAGTGGTCCCAGTGTAAGTACCATTTCATCAAGCTGAGAAGTTTTTGTCTGCTTGCAGCCCTTCAAGGCCTGTCTGGCTATCTCCCATGAAAACTATGTTGTTTAGGCTCCAAAAAAAGGAATATAGTGTCGGAAGTTTCACAATCTAACATGACACTGTATTGATCAACAAATGTTACAGAATGCTACAGAGAAGTGGTTTTGGACTGGACAACAACTACTTCCAGAATGTAACTAATATTAAAGGTCTTGTATTACCTGCATCCATGGTTAAGTTCTGTATCTCGCACAGTACATAGCTATCAGAAGTTCAAAACAACTGAAGAGATGTCAGCTTTTTGTGTACAAAAAGGCCACAGACAAGCAAAAAGCAGGGTTAAATGCAGAACTTGAACCTTGAGCATCTGAAGTAGTCAGAAGGAATCTCTTGATACACATCATGTGTCCTGAGATACCAAGGGCTCACACAATAAGAAAATCTCTGCATTTCTTCACAGCCTTGTTTAGTGGCATAAACCAGCTCCTTCTTTCTACCCCTGAGTATATTTTATCAGTAGCTAGAAATGTCAAATACTTCCATGGTAAACAGAAATATCCTGGCCTTTTTTATTTTCCTACACGCCAATACTAAAGAAGGTGACAATATAATCTGCCTTGGGCAAGTCTATCACCAGCCACAGTAGACGGGTCATTTTCCTTTTATCAAAGAGGAGAGTAGGTCATCACATTTTAGTGCATGTTGACACCACTGCTAGTAAAAAGAGATAAGAATTCAGTGCCCTTAAGGTGCCTTAGCCTCTATTTTACCTAATATAGATATTTCATAGCCATCGCATTAAGGCCAGAAGAGAGACAGATTTGTACCCTAGAAGAATGCACTACAAAGGTCTCAACCTCTGTGACAAGCTGGTATTTGTACTGCAGAGAGTGTAGGTGACAATAAAGCACTTCCCTTAAGGTATCTACCTCTCCTTTATTTTGTGTAACAGGATTTATTTTTCTCTGATAACACCACAGAGGATCATGGATGTCTAACCTCTCACATACACGCATGCAGTTTCCAAACATTTTTGGAAGTTGGAATAAAAAGCACATGTACACCTCCTGCCCTCCCAAAAACAGCTTCAGAAGTTTCCCAGCTTGATTAAAACATCTTGCATTCAGTCAGGATATTTTAACTCTGAACACAAAACAAAGTAATGACACTTATCTACATTTATCTTTATTCACCTTCCTTTTGCTTTAAAACATTTCATTCTAATGTCTAAAAGCTGGAAGACACTTCTGCAGCAATGTTCTCTATACGTGGACAATGCTAACAAAAGGATTCTTTACTATTTGGAAAACAGCAAAGATGCAATACTCTTGCAATAAACTGCACTATGAAAGTCAGTTTCTCCTACACAAAACTGGAAAATGATCTTCTTTTGCCCTTCTTGAAGCAACCTCTGGTTAAGAGAAGAACCAATGTCCCATACTTGAAATTAGATAGATTTGCAGGCCAACAAAGCAGTTCAGCAGTTCTAAGTTAAGAGAACGCACCAACAAGCACGATGGCTCATCATTTAAGCACTCACTATTCATGTGCATGTTTGCAATTAAACAGTTGCCTATTTGCATGTATTCCCTTTCAAAACTCAGTTCTCCTTCACCAAAAGGTATTCCGTGGGTATGCACCATTTAAGAACAGGGAAACATCAACCAAAACTTACCAACAGCAGTTTTAACAGTTACCCCCAGAAACTGTTTAGAGGAATCCAACTTACACGTCTAATTTTTGTATGCATATATATACACACGTGTGAATGGATGCAAACTTACACCTCAAGGTATGCATTTTACACTTCACTGCAGACACCACACGTACTAACTAATGCATCAGTGAAGACTGAAATCAAAGAGTTAGACTGTTATTAAACAGCAATAATATTTAAGAGCAAGACAACCCCAAACTGACACCTCCAAGACGCAATCTAATTTTTCTGACCCGTGCGTTTGAAAAGCAGCAACACTGTAAGCACAAAAAACCCAGACCTGGTTCTGAAAACCCAGAGGGCAAAATATCATGAAAAGAACACTTAGTGTTACTCACCAACATAACCACTTCCTATGGTTTCATTGGTTTTACTGAATTAGCACAAAAATGTTTCAAAATAAAATTTATAGCTAATCAGCAAGATAACGCGATTTTTATGCTTTGGAAAGAAGCTGTCCATTATGACCAAGCTCAAGTGAATCTTGTTTAACATTGGTATGTATACTTTGTGGTGTCATTTTGATACACCATTTCATATCTGAAGAAACTGAGATATTTAGAGGAGAAAAAAACAGATGTATCTGAAATTGAACAAATAAATCGCAGCTAGATTTTTCTGTCCAGGTGACTAGTGAATATTATGCTAAAGCAGGGTATGACTTTTCCAAACATGAAGCCATTCTTTGTATTTGTTACTATATGACAGTTGGTTTCAGCTGTTCACTTTCAGACCAAGCCTATGTTCCTAATTAACCCAATGGTACAATTCCCTTTCATTTAATTAAGGGTGAGGTTCAGCCCCAAATGTCTTCAGCATCCATTATTAGAAAATACACATCTATCTGCTTATTAAATATTTTTCATGTCAAGCCTTTGTTACTGAGTGAGCTTCATCCTTACTAACTCTCTATAATGAATTCTGATACTCTCTTAAGCACCATATTCTGTATTTGGGAAAAAAAAAAAAAAGTGTTTTACATTGCCTTGAGCTTCTTACTTTATTATAATAAATTCTATCTTCTCTCAGAGTCTTTCAAGAGGGGAGAGAAAAAGTACCTGAAATAAATAATATTTCAGTCATTTGAAGTTCTCACAACCGCTTTACAAATCACACAGCCTGACCTTCTTCTATAATACTACGTTACAGCAAGATCCAAAATAACACTCTGCTTTGACAGCTAACCTCAGGCACCACTGGTCTAGCCTCGTGCTGCTTACACTGCTGGCTGCAAAGCTGATAGGATACGCAAGACAAGCTGAGGGTTTAACTGGCAGAGCTGTTCAAATCTAAATTGTGCTGTTTGAAACTTAGACCACAGGAGACAACAGTTCACTTTTTACCATGGCAGCAGATGCAACCTCTTGGCCCTGTGAAAGCCACATGAATACATATAGCGCGCACAAAAAATATCTCCCTATATTATGATCAAAGACTTACTCCATACGCATTCTTTATGCACATTTGATTGTTCTGTTGACAGTCCTGGAAGTTAAGTAATATGGACTGCTGCACATGGGTTTCAAGCCGTGATAGAGCCCAATGGCAGGCTCCTCCTGACAGCCCGATAATGACAGGCACGTTGCAGGCCGATGCCCGTCATTCACCAACATCCCCGCCTGCTCCAGCTGCAGCACAGCGACTAAGTGGGCGGTCAGAGGTTAAGTTCTGCGCAGACAGCAATGAAGGGCAACTGTCATGCACCACTGAGTGCTGCGAGGCAGCAAGGAGTGGCTGTCTTCTGCAGAACATGCAAAGCGCTCTCATTCTGTCCAAGCAGACACGTATTTGAAGGTCCTAAATGAGACCGCTGCCAATTCACAAAGAGCCAAACTGACAGGATGCCACTCAAACTGTCTGTCACAAATTTGACTTCTTTTTTTTTTATTTTAAATCACAAATGCATGCAAACTATAACGTTAAGCAGAACTCTCAGCAGCTGTTTTAAGCAAGCCAGATTTGTCAGGGTAGAAGGGCTGAGGAAAAAGACACCTAAACTTTTTTTTTTTTAATTACTTCTCTTTTTATTTATTTTCCTTTTAATGCTAAAAAGTTAAAATGTTACTTAGTAATTTCTTCAGTTTTCATGTAATGGCAGGCATTTATTTCCAAAATTATATGTTTTACCCCTTTTAGTAAATGTTGGGGATTCCTCCAGTATTAAAAAGCAGAGCCTAAACAGTTAGGGTTAACACAATCACCTGGATTTGTACTTCTGCACTTGTGTATTAATTTGGCAACACATTAAAGCATGCAAATAAATACTTTGCATCAGTCTCCAAGTATCCTAAGCATTTCTGTTATAGATGGTCCAATAACAACGTTTCCTATTTGTTTAAAAGCGCTGTTTTGTGTGGAGTTACGGCCTGAACAGCATGATTAACAATGAAATTGCAGTATTTTGCATAAAACATAGACATCTTACTTTTAACTCATTGCCAGTGAAGATGTATATTTTTTTACTTACACATTTAAATTATGTGATCATATTCACACTTGCCTCTATTAACATATAAAAGACTCCAGGAAAAATAGAAACACTTTTTTTATTATTAGATAAACAGTGATGCCTCTCATCTTTCATACGAACCCACGCCTGACACTAAATTTAATCAGGCTGACAAAGGATCATACGGGTTAGTTCTTTATGCCCTTTTCATGAGCAGTCCATCTCTCCTGCACTTACAGGGCCAAGCACCGCCCTTGAACAACAGATCGACACGCAGACGGCTTGTTCCTCTTGGCTGGGTCACTGGCATTGCCCCACTTGTGACAATACTGCTTTGCACCCCTTTCTGTCATGGTACCAACACATCGAAGACCTTATTTACAAGCTCTGAATCACAAACTGAAGAGAAAGTGAATCAACATTATTTAGGACAAGCACATTTGGACCATGAAGCATTAAAGCCACTTGTCTGTCACGTACGCAGACGCACATCCCTCAAACTTCAAGGCAGGGGCTATATTCCTATGTTCCATGGCACAAATCACACTGTCAACACTTCAGATCAGAGGTTATGACAAACCTGCTTTCTTGCTCACAATGAATGGCTCTCAGGAAGCCACTAGCATAAAATCACAATCCCATCTCTCTCAGACAAAAAGGACAAATTTCAAGGCTTTTCTACACAGGTAAGTGGGCCCTGTCTACAGGGGAAATAAATGTGGGGAAATCTCATCAAGACCTTTCATACTCTACAGCAAAGGACTTGCACGGTTACCCCTGCCAGACATCAATTTTTTCCCCCCATGCGCTTCCTCTCCTTCTGTCTTAGTCAAGTCCAAACCAACCCAAAAGCTTTTCAGCATTTTCCTGTGGTTTCCAGACACTGCTCCTGGAAAGCATGATGTTACTGCACAGCTACATTGCTTCCTGACTCTTTCAGCAAGTGGGACACCGATAGGCCAACCCTGTCCAAAAGGACTGGGACTTACTGCAGACACAACTCAGTCATAAAGAACGCAAGTGGTACATCTGATGCTTATCATACATCATCAACTCACTTGTGATAAAACAGAAGTTTCTCTTAAACTTCCTTTTTTGTACTTTAACTTCCATTTGTAGAGGAGCAAAAATTACTTCCCTACTACAGAGGTTGTTGTGAGGACAGTGTTGATGTGACTTGTTCACGGAACTATTTTTTCAGACATCAGTGACTTGAAGTTGAAGAAATGAAAGACAATGTATACCAAAAGGCTGCCAAGCTTAATAACTCCTGTTGTAAGGAATGGGAGAAGTTTGTATTAACATATCTACAGGTCCTTTTCCTCCCCAAAAGGGGAACTACCACCATTTTTATTAAGAAAACAACAAATATGGTAGACTTTTCGCATGCCAGAGGCAAAAAAAAAAAAAAAAAAAAA
>VXAV01003135.1:112017-123279 GCA_013399715.1 Alectura lathami | reverse complement strand
ACTGTGACATCCAGTGACAGGACAAGGGGCAATGGGTGCAAGCTGGAACATAGGAGGTTCCGCTTAAATATGCGGAGAAATTTCTTCATGGGGAGGGTGACAGAGCACTGGAACAGGCTGCCCAGAGAGGTTGTGGAGTCTCCTTCTCTGGAGACATTCAATACCCGCCTGGATGCGTTCCTGTGCAATCTAATCTAGGTGTTCCTGCTTCGGCAGGGGGATTGGACTAGATGATCTTTCGAGGTCCCTTCCAATCGCTAACATTCTGTTATTCTGTCATTCTGCTCCAGAAAAGAGAGACCTGAATGTTCTGGAGAATAATCCACCTGCATTACAAAACTAATTTAAGAAAAAAAAAAAAAAGAGCAATTCTTTGGATGTGTTTGGTATTAAACATAATCAGAGGAAAACTAGAAATTCAGACCATATCCTATATAAAGCTAATTACTGTTCGTACTTCAGTTCCTCACAAGACTTGTATGTATCATTGCACTTACCAACTTTAATCTGGGAAATGCTCGTATGTTTTAGCAAATCAGAAAAAATACTATTTAGACCATTTAAAAGGTCACTGATTTGCTGGTCCTATCTTCTGCAAGGAAGAGGTTTACTTGACACTATTGTTCTATCGTTAGTAGAAATATCTCATTTTTATCACTAACAGTTAATAGCTAATGTAGCTAATATATCACTATCACATTTCTCAGCAAATCTCAGATGGACTACAAACACAGTGATTTTTTTTAATTATACTTTTTTTTTTTTTTTAGGAGATGGAGATGATAGCCACACAAATGATGCCATAGAATCAGTAATAACTGACAGCGATGACTGTATTGTTGCAATTCCATTGTCCAAGAATATCAAACAGGTCAGTTGGAGTATTTTATGGCAATTATTTACTAAGTCTAAGGAAAAAATTTAAAGCCTAATTCCTTTATAAGTATCTTTCCTATGTCTAAGATCAGATTCTAAGGCATTTTCAACAAATGTATATTTTCCTGTTTCTAGCTCAGACACTTATTCACAGGGAATGGAGAAGTTAATCTAGCTATACTGTGTACGTGGCTTTCCAGGGGAGCTAACTACATGATGATGTTCTCTCTAATTTTGTGCAAAAATACAATTTGTATTTAATATTATTGCTTACAAAATCTTTACAATTTACCTAGGAGTTAAAGGGTAACTGTAATATAAACTAACATTTCAGTAACACAGTTATATATTCAATAAATAAAAAACAATTATATGCTCAGGCTTAGTCGTCTCATCCCTTTTGCCATAGATTGTAGTATCTGGTTAAATATCAATTATAATTATTCTTTGAATCAATGAAGTGTTGCATATTTGCATGATGCTCCCCCACGTACTGTCTGGAGTTGAAAAAAGAATAATGTATTTCTTTCTCTGGTGTCTATTTTTTAAGACATTTTTATGCCATTATGTCTTCATGATTTCCCAGACAGAGCATTCAAGAGTGGGGGGGAAAAAGCTATTTATTTATTTAAATAGGCAAGAATCATGCAGTACCTAAAAGAGGATGGCTGTAAGACATTGCCAGCTCCTGAAGCTGAATAATACTTTTGGTGTCCCTGAATAAAGAAATCTTTCCTAAAAAAACTTTTGGTCCATTATACTTGCATCAGCCTAGGACTGTATTGGAATGATAGCTTGAGTTCTTCTGAAGATCTGGTCATTTACTTATACCCCATCCCTTCAATTCTTAATAATACCAGTTATTTCTGCCCTCTTAGTTGAAGCAAGTTCCTTTTCTTGTTTGAAACTCAATTCGATGTGTGTATAAATGAACCCAAACCAGTCTTAGTTTTGGATTTTATAAGCTAAAAATCAGTCACTGTTTTGTAGTCTGCTGCATTATTTCTGCAGGTACATATAGATAGATCTGCACTGAGATATATACATTATATCTAAATAGATCTTAGGCTGTGTGTGTGAAAGAAAACTTACATTCTAGTGAGATGAAATACAGAAGCAAAAAAACACCTTTTCAGATTACTTTGGACACTACAATGTGCAGGAAAAAATTGTTTGGATAATAGAGAGTATTTTTGATTTTAGGGCTAAAAGAACAGCTTTTCTATTCTTTTTGTATGCTTTCCCTTTTCATGATTTCTTGTCTTAATTTGGTCTGTTTGTGATGAATCAGACACCCAGCTGAGCCTTGCTGATACCTATATTCAGCTTTTTTGTGTTTCAATTCTTCTAAGTACTCTTTTTATAAAAGTAAAAAATGAATTAATTTTTTTTTTAGTGATAATCCATAATATGAAAATTTACACATTGAATGACTCACAATGAAAGCCTTATAAAAATAAGTAAACTCAGATGCTTTGTGTTATCTGTAGAAGACATCTGTAAGACGAATTAAACACAGCATTCTCCAGCACTGGTGTGGCCTCACCTTGAATATTGTGTACAGTTCTGGGCTCCATAATATACAAATGAAGTTAAGCTACTTGAAAGCATCTAGAGGAGGACAGCAACGCTGGTAAAAGGGCTGGGGGGCATGTCCTGTGAGGAACAGCTCACTTGGGTTGTCCAGCCTGGAGGAAAGGAGGCTGACCTCATTGCTCTCTGCAACCACCTGAGGACAGGAGGGAGAGAGGGAGGTGCCAGTGTCTGCTCCCTGCTAACCAATGCAGGTCATGCGAGAAGGACAGAAAGCTTCTCCAGTGAGGTTCAAACTGCACATTGGTAAAAAATTCTTTGCTCTGAGGGTGGTCAAACAATTCCTAGAGAGGTGGTTGATGCCCCATGCCTGTCAGTGTCCAAGAGGCATTTGGATAATGCCTTCATGAATATTCTTTAACACTTGGATAGCCCTGAAGCAGTCGTGCAGTTGGACCAGATGATCTTCCGAGGTCCAGTCCAACTGAACTATTCTATGACATGTTTCATTCTGTATGCTTGAGAACATTTTCGTTCCTTTAACTGTGACTTTATTTGTTGTCATCTTGTCCATGGTTGTCACTTGCTGCCAGCAAACCCTTAGTTCCCGTGGGTGGAATTCCCATGTGTTGTTCTTCCTTGTGCTGAACCAACGGAAAATCAAAATTAAGAAATTACCAGTATCTTTCTGTGTTGCATTTGTTATGATCACCAGAAGACATCAGCCAACCACACATCTCAACATCTGAAATCAAATTTCAGTTCTGACGAAAACTCAACAATTATCATATGGATGTCTAAATACCTTTATCTTCTTGTTCAGTCCTGCCTGTTGTCTTTATTGCTACATTTAGGAAAATGTGCTTTTCTGCTTCTGGTGCTTTCTGAGAAAGGGGAGAAAAATTTAATATGTCAAGGTCTGTACCAGGTCTTCTGTGTTTCATCCGAGTATGCTGACTTCATTAAATGTTAAAATCATGTAAGCTTGAGGCTGTTAATAATATAGAAACCTCACATACATTCCAGTGCATCCAAATAGATTTCTTTGACTTAACAATAATTTAAGAACAAAAGATGCATTTTCAGAAAAGTTTGTGCACATACAGTGTACATTTTTTGTACTTTTATTATTTGTGGACGTGTAAAGTAATAGAATTATTTTGACTTGTCCTTAAAACCTGCAATTAATGAGCACAGAGTCACATAATCAAAATAAAACAATGTACCACAAATGTGGAAAATTTACTTTGAACAGTATTTCAATAGTATAGTTCTTTACAGGTGTGATTATTTTATGCTTTTATAATACAATCCTTATAATGTTGACTGAACAATCTTGAAAAATACAAATTTAGAGCTTGAAATTGATTGTAGTACTTCTATTAATTAATACTTTGTTGGTCTTCTTTAAAGGAGTAAGGCTATACCATACTATTAGATCCTATCAGCCTTAAAGTTGGTTGTTCTGAAATGTGATAACCTAGACCTAGTTTGATTTTTGTTTTTTATTCAAGTAAAGGCTGTGTGAAATCTTACAAAGTAAACAGCAACATAAAGCAATGCTTACTATGAGAAATATTGCTCCTTTTTGTAAGTTGTAGAAGGGTTTTACAAATGCTAAATGCTCCACTTATATAAGCTGAAGAGAGGTGCAGCAGGTATTTTTGAAAATGAAATTGCCATGTTTATATGTAAAATGTGTTTTTAAAATTGTGTCATCCGTGACTCTGAGAACTAAAATGACTTAGTGATGAGTAGCAGTCAAAGAATAATAGGGTTTATCTGTATGTTCCTAGTCATCCTGCACTTTATTTTGCCAAAATCATTTTAAAACATTTCTGAGAGATTAGGTTGTTTTCAGGTTCATTAGTTTCTATCTTTCTTTGGAGATGTGTTCTTCAAGTTACAAAGTGCCTGTTCAATAAGTGTAGATAGCATAACTAAAGCTGTGAGCTATTAAGGCAACATGTGATACAGATTTGATTTTAAAATTAGGCATTGGTATATTTGAAATCTTTAATTTACAGAATACTGCATGTGAAAGTTGAGATTGAAGTCTATTTTTTAAAAGATTATAAATCAGTGCCTTTTGTCCTGTGAGATAAATATCCTGTTGGTAATCGAACACTGTAAATAAGACTTATGATTTATAGTGATTGCTGTGCTAGTCATCCCATGAATCCAAGTTGTATGCCAAACTGTTTAAGCTATTTAAGATCATACTGTTTCTTTTTTGCTTGTTGCAAATTAGACAGTTTGTGGTTATTTCTCAGATATGTTGATCATAAAGGGGATCTAACAGATTTTCCAGTACTTAGCTGTACTACTTGCTTCTTTCTCTTTTATTCTTGTCTATGATGTATAATTAATCATAGATTACTTCATTTTGTTTCATTTCATTTACAACATTTATGAGCTTCACTTTGTCGGTATGAAATGCTTGTCCCCTTCTTTCCTTTCCAAAGTGGTGTAATTAGTGTTAGCATCTTTTTTAACAGGCTACATAAAGTTTAGTGGCTGGATTAAATCAAGTCATTAACATAATGTGCTATACAATTTGCCCCTATCTCTTTTCGTTTCCAGTACATCAAAGTGCCACAGAGTGCCAGTGTAATTGGGCCTTGCTAGCTTGTCAGGTTCAGTCAGGCTGATGGCTGCTGCTTTTACTAAAAAGCTTCCAGGCATGATAATTAATAGAGAAAAGAAGTCTGAGAAATGTAAAAGTTTGGACAGTTCTCTATGAATATTTCATACATTTGAATAATCAGAAGTTAACATTATCAATTTGATGTATAATACATTGATTAAAAGCCTTGTTTCAGATCCTCAAAATAGACATCAAAACTGGGAATTTGCATTTTCTGTGGCATGGTCTTTAAAAAAAAAAAAAAGTCTTTTCTCTTCCATCCTTCCATCCCTCCTCCCTTTCACCCCCATGTCTACACTTTATCTGTATAGGAGATAATACGGCACTCGGTTATCACAATAAAATTCACTGCTGTCAGCTTCCAAGTTTTCTTAAAATGTGCCCATAAGGCAATTACTGGCAAAACCAATTTATTCAGTGGTGGTCCCACTTTTTTATTCAGGTGTGCTTATGTCTCTGTTTCATTGCAGATACTGTGAGTGCATTATCTTGTACTACTAGCAGTTTGTTGAAAACTGTCGTTGTCAGTTCCTTTTAGATCTCTGGTTTTCATTTTGACATTGAAGTCTGCCTTAAACACTATCAAAAAGCATCACCAATTGGTTGTGATTCAGGTGGACAAGTAAATGTTTGTGAAAAGTTGGGAAGACAGAGTTTATGTATAGAAAAGCAATAAACACTTTTTATTATGCCTTTTTTTTTTAAACAGTTGTTTAAATAGTTCACTCGCTCCTATGAAATAGGTGCATTCACTGAAGAAAAAGTGATTTGAACAATGTATTGCAATTTTATACTTTGACTTCCTCTTTTCCTCTTTTGAATTTACTTTCTACAGGACTTTAGTACCTTCAGTGCACCTTTATGGATCTGAAATTTGAGGTTATTAGTATTACCCAGCGTAGAGTTGGTATGATTCTACTGTTTCAAAAATAGTAATTTAGTGTTCTGTTAGTCTTGTCTAAATCTAACCTTAGCTGCTTTGTTCTTTTCTTTTTTAAGATAGTGAGGAAGTTAGGAAACTGTACAGCACCAGCATAGTTACTGAAACAAGAAATGGAATTCATGAAACAGAGGTGTGTATCAGAGTCAAGTACAAGTTACTTATTAAAGCTTTATAATCAGTTTTCCAAGTGAACTGATACATCTGAAATGAAAAACCAATATTTGCTGTTCTCCATCTTGAAGGTCATAATTGCCTGTAGTACGGTCACTATTAGACAGGAACTGAAGTAAAAGAGAGGAAGCTTAAAGAAGCCAGGAAGACTGTAAGTTCTGTTTTTGCCTCTGAAAAAGCTTGAGATGGACCTTGTTTGGATAGGCACTGAAATGATGGGTTTACAACTTCTAGCACTTGACAAATATACTTTGAAGTAATAGCCATGAGCATGTCTACAAGACGTGGCTCTTGCAGGATGAACTGAGAAAAGAGGAAGAAATAATACCAACCCCCACCCTGAACACAAGCTTTTATGAGTCAAAACCACAGAATTTTAAGTCATTAGGTAACACATTATGTTTTGGGCAACAATTAAAGCTTATTAGTAGGAATACTAAATTAAGTAGAAAGACTTAAGGCTGAGTATATAAGCTTACAGGAAAATCATCACCAGGGAGGCATTTTTAACCTAGATGATAAAATTTCTGTGGTTATGAATATGGATGCTCCTCAGTTGCTTACTTGAGAGACTATATGTTTGCAGAGCTCATTGACATGGAAGTAAGTTACGGTCACTTTACAAGTAGAAGGAAGGGTTTTTTTTGTTTGTTTGTTTTTTGTTTTTTGTTTTTCTAATTGAAGGTTGCAAAAGCATAGCATGGGATTTGAAACTAAATTGGAGTTTTCATCATCTGCAACTCATTGCCAAGCAGAATTTTTTTCACAGTAGGGATAATATGGGAGAGAATCAAATTCCATTCATTTTTACACATCTGTATTGTCCCCACACAGTAATATAATGGAAGGTTGGTAATCAGTATCAAATGTAATGTATTAAGCCTCTGAATAAAAAGAATAGCTACATTTAAAAATGTGCAGTTGTATATTTTATCACTAAAGTTTCCCTCTTAACAAATGAAAAAGCAGCACTGATACTTCATTCCCACACCTTTTTTTTTTTTTTTTCATAAATGGATTATATTTCAAACAGAGATTTTTAAAATTCAGTTTACTGCTGAAATCAAACCAGAAGTCTATGATCTACATATAGAAAAATACATGCATGAGTGTTAACGTAGCTGAGCTGCACAGAGTAAGAGCTCTTTATTGAGAATTTTTCTTTTTTCTGTATTTTATGCTTATTTACCTAAGGATCATGCTTGCTTTAGAAATTGGAGGTATTTTTAAGCTTATAAAGCATTTGGGAAGATAAATCTCCTCTTGGTGGCAGTCTGTAGTAGAGAGGTGTAGCTTGGTACAGGGTGTAGCTTGGTACAGGACTGTAACAGTACTGCTTTCATAGTCTTCCCTGCTTCTTGGGGGGGAAATAAAATTCAAACATAAGGAAGTTCTTTTCTTACCAATCAAACAGCTCCAGACATATTTGCTTTTTTGTATTTGTTATTCCCTAGAAAGAGTACATCTTTAAAAGCTGTTTATTGAGGCAGTGCTACTGGCAAGTTGCAATAACAAGTCTGTAAAATAAATAATAAAAATTCAACTTCTAGAGTAACATTGGACAGTTTTATGTGTATCCTTCAGAATCAGTTAGGGAGGCAAGCCATGTGAAGGCAAGAAAGCCAAACACTATATTTCTGAATTGATCAAAAGTTGTGTTGTGAGCAAAGTGCAAATGTGACTAGGTTGAGATGTATTGTGGAAGAAGAGTTTCAGATTCCTCAATACCATAGTATTTTCTAAAATATTTGTTGTTTTATAATGAATTAGAAATGTTTTTTTTTTCCGAAAAAAAAATAGAATGCATTGTTGGGTATGTTACAGATTTGCATAGAAGAGGCAATATCTAATCACTGGATTGTCTTAAGCTGTAACACATAAGTGATGCCTTTGAATAGGCAGGGAGCATTGCTGTGCTCCTCTTTCCTTCCTCACATCTGCATGATTATGGGCAAAATAGAAGAACGGAGGATGTTGATCCTGACACAAAAAGTCACCGTATACTGAGAACTAGAAAATTTGTTAAAAATACTATTTTTATATGTATGATCTAAGATGGCAACCTATTAATCAAAATTACTCAGCAAGATGAGAAAAGTTATGTTGGAAGTTTAAATTCTGTTGTCACATCCAGTGCATTAGTACTTAACCTAATCCCAAAGTTTGCTGAAAGAGTTCAGTGGTTCGTGCAAATCTGTATTCGTTAGTTACAAGCAGTCAACACTAAATGGTACAGGAAGAAAGAATACTGCTATAGACTAAGAATCTTCACCATGTTTTGCTTCCCTCACTTGAAATAAAATCCCTGAACCAGTTTCTCAGAGGTACTCTTTGAAAGCTTTTGTTTTGGTATTTATTTTTATACGTGCATCCAATTTCTCTGTCAAAGGCAATTGCATAACAAATTTTTGTGTTAAATGTTAAGCTGAAGTAAAAATTGTATTCCTTTCATAATAGAATTGTTTGTGAAGTAATTGATTGGGACACACTATCCATTTTTCATTTGAATGGTAACTAGTAATTAAAGAAGACAATAAGACCAAGGAAAAAAAAAAAAAAGAAAAATCCTTTCAAAAGATTTAAATAAAATACTTCAGTCTGTGTTGCAGAGGTGTAAATGGCTGTTTAAAAATTAATTCCTAGTATATATTGAATGCTACATATATTTTCACCAAGACCACATAATATGAGCATAATATTAGTAGTGAAATGTGACACATTAGCTGTGCTGTTCTTTATCAGTTCTATTTGCAAATATTTTTTAAATCGGTTTGTGTTCTCCTTCNATTTGTGTTCCTGTAAATTAACAGAATACTGTCAATACCTGGATTTATCCTGCACTGCTTAAAAAACTGTAATATTCAGTGCCAACAATGTGCAATTACAGAGGTTAAATATGTCAAACAAGTTTTAAGATATGTAAAAGAAAGACTTTATAATACAAGATACTGTATTTGGACTTGATTCCTAAACTACTGTCTGTGTACAAACTAGTTTGACATAGCTGCTAAATACTTTGGGGCGAACACTCGGCATATCACTTAAAATACAGATGCTAATACATCTGTTCAGTGCAAGAAGCAAAGAGTTGTTTCTGAAGTGAGATTAGACAATGGAACCAATTTCATTTTTTATGCATGTGAATGTAGAGTGCTTGAGGTTATTAGTTGAAACTGAGTAACCTTTCCAAGCTTTCATCTCTTTCTTTTCAAATTTGAATATGAAAAGCATATTCAAGTCAAAGACCATCACTTTAATGACATTTGGCAGTCATTTGATTTATTAGATTTTAGAAAAAAAAATTCCTTTAAATATTTCATCATTCTATGCTAATCCTAGTAATATTGCCAGCTGAAGCCGTGTACCTGTATTAGTGGAGACAGAATGGTGTGGAATTTTCTCTGTCATCCTAGTAAAATTTCCATGAATCTACTGAATAATAAAACAACCTTATTGAAATATTCAGATTTGGGTTTTTAGTTAAAGTGTCTTAGGATACATAATAAAAGGAAATGTCTTTTGAATGGAGGGGGTAAAATTACTTCATCAAATATTGAAAGGGCTTGACAGCAATGGAAATTGTTCTATATGATGGATATTTTTACAATAGGATACACCTGCTTTTTGGTTTGATTAATAATATAATTTGCTTGGAAAACCATAAGCCATCTCCATAATAAATTGGTGTATTGATTTACAGTTCTAACGCTGAATCTAGAAAGCTGATCTTAGGAATATGATTTATTATTTCAAATGATTTGCATTTACCATATAAATTCATTGAAATATTTCCATGTAGGGGAAATAATTTTAATAAAGTTATGAACTTGAAAAGAAAAAGAAATAAAAAGAATTTTTTGACATTTTTGAACTACAAGGAGCTCTGTTTATTCTTTGAAGACTCTCATCTTTGAATGCTCACCTATGTACTTCAATTTTGAAACTGCAGTGGCTTTTCTTTCTTTGAATTATGGAGTTAGCTGGAGAAATATTTGTGACTCCTTCTGTCAAAACTGACATTCCCACTTAAATACGATAAAACTTAATAAAATGTGCTTACACCCAAGTAATACAGACATTGCTAGGTGGTATGAAACAATTTCATGTAAGCAATAGTAAAAATTCATTTTAGTTAAAGGTTAAAGATAATAAGATGAGGTTCTGATGAAGACAACTTGAAATATTTTATTATTATATTGTTAATTTTACCTTTTAACTGTGTATTTGATTTTACTAGATAAGTTCTGTATATGAAATTTGGTCGCATATGTGTACAGTGTTACGTAATATGCTTAAGTACTGTGTGACTTGATGGGCTTTTATCAAACTAATCTGTGGTTCAGATACCATTCATACATGAAGGTAGCCTTAACTTAATCTTCTCCAGCAGAGTATGACTACTACAAAAATATTTTCAAATTCAAGTGTAAATCAGTATTTTTTGCAACGATATTCTCAACTACAAATTCTGGGGGCTCTAGAATCTCATTGTGTTCGTGTCAAAATCTATCAGTCAGTGTTCATACAAAGCACCCAATGTTTTATATGTGTGTATGCTTGATTGTTTTAGTTAACACTTCAAGAAATGAAAAATACTTTCTGTTTGTGTTTTGTTTTGTAACAGGCATCTGAAAAAATCCGTATAGAAATTATATCACTTGATCTTACTGGGTCAGGAATTACAACAGATGATACAATACAACAGGTGTTTGTAGAATGCAGATTATACAATTTCCTTGCAGAGGAGACCCCAGTGTCACTTCCAAAACCAACAGGTGGTCGGAGGGTTCACTATAACTATAGCAAAGGTAAGTATGATGTATTTCTAATCCAATTTGTTTCCTTTTTAAATTCTGTCTTAAATTAAAGCCTATCAGTAAAGCCTATGTCCTCTATATTATAGCTGGATTTGTCTGTGTCCCAGCTGTATTTGTTTGGTTCCAAATATTTTCAGAAATGCTATAGGTTTTCTTAAGAAATGCTGGGGATGCAACTAGCAAGTATAAAATAAATAGTTGAAGTATTCTTGGTAATATTACACTATATTTAAACATACTGTTAGTCTGGAATTTTTTGAATTAAACTATATATA
>VXAV01003135.1:79249-91645 GCA_013399715.1 Alectura lathami | reverse complement strand
TTTTTTTTTTTTTTTGATGTTGCACTCAAACTCTCAGAATCTTCTTTGTAACCAGAGAGCGATGCCTTAATGATGACAGAATGACAGAATGGTTGAAGTTGGAAGGGACTTCTGGAGGTTATCTTGTTTGACACCGCATGCGCATTTCCTAAAAATTTTCCAGTTTCCTTTTCTCACAGCAGAAATGATCCTTGAAAAGGCACCAAAAAAAAAAGAGGAATAAAAAGCATTGGGGATATTTGTGAAATAGAGACTTCTATTTAAATGAGAGATTAAGTGAATTAGACATTTCCTGGCAGCTTCCCTTCAACCTTTATGCTCACTGTGTGACAAAAAAAGGCTTTACAGTTAATGAGAGAACATAACTATTTGAATGTTTTGTTGTATTTAAGCTAATTCTGCACATCAGTGCCCATTGTCTGGGAGAAAGCAGAAAGGACTAGCAGTCTTTCATAACCTTTCCTGATTCGGCTTAGGCTGGAACTTTCCTCCTCGCTGAGGAGCAGCCGTCCCCGAGCAGAGGCGCTGGGCCCTGTCAGCAAGGCCGCTGCGCTGTCCCGCTGCTGGCATGGCTGCGGCCTGCTCTCACCAGCCCAGGTCAGGAGACGGCAGCGAGCCTGGCTGCTGCTGTGGCACGTGGGGAGGAAGAATGTGGAGGAAGGACCTGTAAGACCTAAGAGCTGAGTATACCTAGAGTAAGTTAAGTGGCTGGTAGCTTGTGAATGCCTGAGAAAAACGGATGTCTTCATTGGATTGCTGTATGTCTGTGAGGAAATGGGGGATTCAGGTGGGTCTGAAGCAGAGAAAACCACACTGCAGATATGCTGGGAGGTCAAGAAATATTAAAAAATTGCATAAAGAAATGGAAAGGCAAATAAAGAAGTAAACATCATAAAGATGTGAGTGCCCTTTATGAGGTGAGCTTTAATACAGAGCTCTGCACATGAGTCCAGTTTAGTTTGTCCGTTCACTTGTTTTCACGTTAAGCCTGTTTTCTTGAAGTTTTTGACATGACCTCAGCCTGAGGAACCACATTTCCTCATGTCCATTTGAAATGAAACAATGAAAAAAAGGGAATAGAAATCAATAGTTTGGTTTCACCTGGTGTTCAGTCCTGTCAGACAGACAGCAAGATGTTTCTTAGCCAGGGGTTTAAAAAAAAAAAAAAAAAAGAAAGAAAGAAGGAAAAAGAAAAAAAAGCCCCAAACAGTAAGTTGCAAGACAGCGCAAATTATAGGATCATAAGGTAGTAATCTCCTGTGGTAAAATGTCTGCCTTTTTTTTTTTTTCTTTTAACTGTGTTTTCAATGATAGTTCTGTTTTTAAAGCAGTGCTGTTGATACCACTTACACACATGCTCTTGGAGTATTAACATGAAAATGTAAATTCATTTCAGGAAATGCTGGAGGGTGGATGTTTTTCACATCTTGTAATGCTTGTTTATGCTATGCTCTGTCTATTAAGAAAAACACAGCTTAAGTGCATTAACTGAAGCAGAAGTCTTATGTTTTATGTTTTAAGGTGGCATTGTATTCAGAGAAATAATTGCTAGCTACATCCTTGAAAAAAAGTGGATCCATAGTGTGTTTTTGAAGGGTCTTCGGCACTTCAGGAGAAAGGTCTGCAATCAGGTTTTTACTTTATTGTACCTTGTATTCCAGTGTACTTTCATGTTTGAAGCTTACATGGAGAATGAAGTTCTTTATGATTTGGTCCCCAGTGTTTGACATCCTTTACTTGAAATTGTGATTTTGCCCAAAATTTGCTAAATCTTAACCTAGGTTTAACTACTTCATTCTGTGAAGCTCCTAGCAAGACTAGCTCCAGGTCTTAAGATTTTATTAGGATTGTTTGCGTTGTTGCACTTGGCTGAATTTGGTGTGAAAATACTTTGTCTACCTCTGCTTCTTAACTTTCACTAATCTGATCGTTTCAAAAGTGAAATATATATTTTAAAGGAAAATTAGTTAATTGCATATTAAATTCCATAACTATAGTACTCTTCTAATCCACAAGTTATGGTTATACAGCATAGTTGATCACACTTGGAAAAAATACTATGTTGACTGCTTATATTCTCTGCTGTCATGCTTGTATATTTAGCATTTGCTGTCTGGGGGAAATTCATAGCAAAACTTCCATTTTTCAAGTGATACAAAACATAACACAACATAGAGTATCAATTTCTTCTTAAATATGGATTTATTGTTAAACACAGTTGATTTTGCATGCTAACATCATTAACAAATACTTTGTTGTTTGCATTAGCTTTTATGTTACCCCCTGCTCTGTTTTTTAGGGTGTTAAATTACTGCTTTTATAAACTGCTTCTTCAAAGAAAAAATGTTTATCAAAATGCAAGTGTAGAAAAATACACTTTATTTTTCACAGATCCTAGAGGAATATAATTGTCCTCTTTAATTTCTCAACAGCTTTGAGAGTGTAGTTTCTTATTTTATCTTGCACCATTTTTCTAGAATATAAACCAGATATTTACTCAGCATACTACCTAGAGAACAAAGCAGGAGCTAAAAAATGAAACATTATATTTTACAAAATTGATGTGGACCACACAACAAACTTAGGTAAGTTCTGAAAGTACCCACTTAACCTCAGATTTTATAGCAGGATGCATAGTATATGACTTGTGGGTGAAAGTTGCCCCCTACTGTCTGATGTGATATTTGCACACAGAATAGTTCACAATAAAATTTGAGATTATCTCGTCTACTGCTTCTTTAAGGAACATATTTTAATTCTTGATTTTACAATTTCGTATGAATGTATGGTACATACAAGAGGAGATGTTAAGGGAGGAAAATGATCTCAAAGAGTTTTGAGTAACTTAGATATCCTCTGTATGCCAGCGTGTAACTTCTTGCAGCATCTGGACTAGTGTAAATTGTGACTCATACTGCAAACCTTACTCCATTCTGAGAAGACCAGTGAAAACCAACAGGGAGCACTGAACTGACTGAATACTAAAAACAAGTAATCTGAGTGAGAAGCAGGTTTGGCATTTAATTGAATGTGTATGTAAAACTGGAGACATTAGAACTGAAATGACCTACTTTTTATCCTACTTGTCTACTGCAATATAGATTTTTATAGGATTCTATACAGATGGAGTTTATATGTATATGTATGCATATATATATATATAAAATTTTGGGGGAATCTGTATCTGTGCTGGATGTTATGAACCTTTAAAGAGATTTAGTTTTGAACACTCAGTTCCAGTTTATAGTTAGTTGCCTTAGACTGCCCCTTTCTGATCTCCTATTTTATTATATGATAACCATAGTGTATCCTTCTATGATATACTAACCTAACTTTTTATTTATCCTACAAATCGTAACAGAAAGTTCAGCTTAATTATCTGTGGGTGCTAACTGAGCATTCTTCAGCATTGCAAGTGAGTTAACAGTTCAAAACCATTAAAAGCATTAAATACTTCAGAGACTGAAGAGAAATTGATCACAAATGCTAAACCACTGGAAAGTTTGTAGAGCATTGTCCTAGTCACAATGTGAGTATGTGTTCTTATTTATACTGCATAAATAGTACTTGAAAACAGCAACAGTGGTAACAAAACAGTTGCCAATGTTTGTTTTCTAATTATGGCTGTCAGAACAGTTTGCATGTAAGGATCTTAAATTACTCAGTAGTAAACACCAAACAGAACATTCTAGCAGATGACAACTGATCTCACGTTGTTTATTAAGATTTATCACGTTGTCATTGTTAAGATTTAAATACTGTTTTTGTTGGATATTTTTATGAAGTAACAGTATTCTCAAATCCATCTTTGATTTGCAATTTCCATAAAGAATCCTTAAAGAATTTTAGAAATTGTGTAGCACATAACATTACTCTGAAAAGAAAAAAAGTAGGAAAAATTGTATGGCTGCATTTGGTGAGAGCTGAGGACATGTTGACGGCAGAGTGCAACACAACTGTACAAGGACAGTTGTGTGCAGGAACAATGGTGTATCACTGAAGGTAACACATATTGTCTTTCTTCCATTCTTAGTACCCGTTGTTCCTTTCTATGCTTCTTAATTTCAGTAGAAGACCTGTTTCTCATTTTGAGGATTCATTGGTACTGCTGAGTAGATGGCAACTTCTCCTTCAGTGTTGCTATAAAGGCTAAGCTTTGCATGCCTGTAGAAGACAACTGGGCAAGTTCAAGGAAGAGAAATCCATAAATATTTGCTAAATACTTAGAAACCACTTCTGCTGCAGAAATGCCATGAGCTGAGAATAGGTCAAGGGTGAGAAAATGTCAAGAGGATGCGCCATATATTCTTGCTCTGTTGTTATTTGTAAAGTGTTCTTAGTGCAACAATCAGGATAATCAGCTATAAGGACCCTTGGCCTGACTTCTCAGTACAGGTTGTAAGTCATTTATCTTGAAACATGAAATGAAGCCTCATCTGTAAGCCTCTTCGTTGTTAGGCTTTCTAACAATGCCCAAAGAAACTGTTCAACATTATGCCGTGTTCAACAGTACAGCAGATGCTTTTAAACTGAGAAAAGAGGAAAGGGGGCAAAAGNCTGAAGGCTTGAAACAAGATACAAAGAAAAGAGAAAAAAAAAAAAAAAAAAAAAAAAAAAAAAAAGATTGGGAAGTGACATTATGAGAGCTGAAGCACAATACAGGTCATGTATTCTAATGACTTGGGTTTTTCTTTTCTCAAATTCCTTGCATGCCAGATGCCATGAACATGCCAGATGCCATGAACTGTGCACAACTTTAAGTTTGGGGTCACAGTGGAACTTCACAATCCTGTAACTCAGTCATCAAATTATCACTCTGTGGTTTGCTGACTTACCACTATCTCCATTGTTCCAGCCACTATCATCATTTCAAGAATGTACAGTTTAGTACATATGCTTTGAAGTCAATAATATATGTGAAAATACATATTTGAGCAAGCAACCGCTGTGTTGCACAAGGATGAACTTCCTCTCATCTGAGCTGTGATGTGGCCCCTAAATGTTCCGTTTAACATGCTTTCACTGTAGACCAAACATACACTGTAAATTTGTCTGTATTAAATTAAAAGCAAACCAAAAAAAAAAACATTGACAAGCATATTTGTAAGCATTCACAAACAGGGTCAGATCAAGTAACGGATCTGATTGACCGTTTCTGAAAAGATGTAGGATGATCAACCTCTGACAGTATTTCAGAAGAGAGAAAGAAAAAAAATGAGTAGAGAATAAAATCAAGTACTTAAACCCTGAAAAAAATGAAGGTTGGCAGGATCTTCAAGGGGACATTTTCCAGAGTTCCAGGGTTTTGCATTTGACATTTACTATTGTAGTTCAGGTTTCATCATATGTATGCATGTTAATTTTACTTCTGTATTGCCACCTTCACATCCAAAATTATTGAATTAATTGCTCCTGTGGTACCAGCATCATTACCTGCATGTTTTATCTTGTCTAGATCTACCATATTCCCACTGACTGAGGTGACCAGAAGTCAAACCCTATCGTTACTTGTGTATATGGCTGTGTATATTATAAACGTAACGTAAACTTAGATGCATGTACTAACATACTGTATGAATGCAAATGTGACACGGAATGTTGACTTTTTTATTCTCCTGTACATTTTCACCCTATGGACTATCATTACACCTGACAGGTAGTCTTAACATATCCCTTAGCTGATATTGCATTGCTGCTGACTGAATTCTTCTATTGATCGTGCTCTGTATCTGCAAAAAAGCAACACCAAAGAGAGAGGTTATGCTGGGCAGTCTAAAGTGTCCCAGGGCAAAGACTGTTTTTGTTTTGTTTTCAAATGTATAGCAAGGCAGAAGTCCATTTGTGAAATTAATAGTAAAGTGCTGGTTAAAGAAACAGATTCCTTCTTGTGTCAATGCATCTACTGTAAAAGATTGTTGCAATTCCTTTCTTTCTTCACTAGATGCAAGATATTTGACTGAAAAGTACTTGCAATAATGTGAAGTTTTCTGGAAAATCATTAATACCTTATGTGAGTGGAAATGTGTTTAGTTGCTTGTTGCTCCACAGCCATTAATCTGATGAATAAAGAGTTTGCACAGGGGTTCAGGTAACAGAGAGTTAACATCTGATTTTACATGGAAATATTTGAGAGAAAAAGTACAGCATTGCCTGAAGCCTGTTTAGAAATATTTTAGAGATTTATTTAATACCATTTCTTGCCTTTGTTCCTGTTGTCTACTAAAGGAAGAATGCTGTTCTGAAATGTAGAATGAAACAAGAGGAAACAACTCAAACAATGTTTCTAGCAGAGGAAAAATATCCCTTCCCTCAAACACATAGAAAACCTGTTTTCCTTGCTCACCTGTTGTTCCACTATTTCATTATCATCAACATTAAATCAGATGATTTCCCACTGCACGCTGGTACATTTAAGATAAAATGAAGGGGTGGGAACTACCATCATTTGTCAACATGAAATAACATGAAATCATCTGTTTTACCAGGATAATTATGTCAGTAATTCATTTAAAAAAAAAAAAACAAACTATTAGTAATTATTTTATTTCCATGGAGATAAATGCTTGATGCAGGAGCTACCAGCAAGCTGAATATCCTAAACTACTGAGTGATACTGAATATCAGCCTGAACACAGACTTAGAATGATTTTAGTTTCCTGAGAAGTTTAGGAAGTCTTCAGACATAAACTGTGTCCCTGTTTGCTGCTTCTCTTACTACTTTTGAATTTATTGGCTATTGGATGTTGTTACTTCAGGTTGGAAAGGAGCTGAAATACATGAGACATCTGTATTGATCAGCTGAATGTGTTGGATGATCCATTATGTGTACGATCCTAAGTACACAGCTTCTGACAGTTACCCTGCTGTTTCCTTATTACATTCTACTGGGTGAGGATGATTAGAGTAATACTTGATAGGAATTGTCCTTGCTTCTTCCTGTAGTGTTTTGTAAGGGCATGGAAGAGACTGACGACTTCATGCTAACTCATGAAACCAGAAGCTGCATTGTTTTGACAAAGTATATTATGTGTTGGGTTCATGTTATGTACTTGGCTTTAAGAACAAGATTAGATGTGCCGTTTTTAGGTACTTACGTGCTCAGCAAATTGCTCTTTAAGGTACTACCTCCCTCAAATATTTTACAATTAATTTCAGAATATTTTCTGACTTGAATTGGTGAATTGTCTTAAGCTTGTTTTGATACAATAGGCTGCATGCAATCATTTGTTCTGTCTTATATCTTTGGTCTGAGATCTGACACTTGCTCACTTCTGAGTGAATTCAATTCCTTAACCGTTGTACATACCAAGTTTTGTGTATGTGTTCTTTGTTGTAGTGTTTTTTTTCAGAGTGAAATTTGCTGACCTGTACAAATTTTCTAATTACAAGTGTTTGTGGACTGTATTTAAATGGCAGTTGAGTGTCCTTAGAAGATAAACATGTGATGTTCATATTCTGAACTGTGCTCAGTTGCATATGTGGGGTTGCCTGTAGAGACCAGCTGTCCATGTGCCTGCAAAGCAAGTCAGGACTCTTTAGATGATTCATGACCCAATAAAGAGAGCCAAGCAAGACAAGGAGCAAGTTTTCTTCTTTTCGTTTAGCTGCTCCTGAAGACAAGCAAATACGGACTCTGCACAAAAGCCTCAGCTGCTTCAGAAACCATTTGGAATGTTTGGCTGTGACTTGTCATCTAAGTAGCTTCCATAAGAAAGCTTCTTTTTCTTGCCAAATCTTCATGTATTGGGGAAAAAAAAAAAAAAAAAAAANNAAACAAAAAAAAAAAAAAAAAAAAAAAAAAAAAGCTAGTTTCAGAGCAGGCTTTGTCTTCATTGAGCTTGGTTATTAACTTAGGGAGATTATAAAAAGATCAAATACAGGCTGTGCAGAAAAAGGCCTTTTGTTGTCCTGCTGGAGGGTAAAAAATATAGCCACATTGAATAAGATTGTGGAGAGCAAAATAAAGCTGTGAAACAAAATGTTGGTGGGGGAAAGATCTTTAGCACTGAGCTGCAGTCACATGTTATAGTGCAGCCTTCTGTAAGGTGATGTTTCCAAAAGCAGCTTTTCCAAAACTGTTACATTGAGGTGGAATTACTCTTAGTTTCTTTCCCTGGTGTCCATGAGATGTATGAACAAAGTTGTACTCAGGGTGTGGTTTTCAAAAAGTTTGTTGACACTTATCTGTTGCTTGTGAAAACTTTCATTCTTCCTTGATTTATAAAAGAAAACATTCTGTTCACAGAGTGAATCCTTTCCTATTATGAAATTGAATTTATTTAAACTTGCAGTTGCAGAAGAAGTTGAATACTCTTGAATGGCTAAAAAAAAAATTATTTAAAGAGCATTTTCATTAAGTAAATTCCTTAATGTCTTTAATATATTTTATCTGGAACAATGGAGGCGTATATGCCCTCGGGTTAATGCGTATATGTGTGTGGCAGATGCAAGGCTTGCATATGGATGTTCAAATCCACATCAAGGCTTGTATCAGCTCAGCATGATACAGCATTTGAGACTGGCTGTTTGCACAGCTCTGGCCAGCGTTAGCAAAAAAATAAAATAAAAAATGCTGGGTTTGCATTCCACTGTGGTGTTGTAAGTGAGCCTCTGTAAACCTTACTTCATGTGGGTGCACATCATTCTTCAAGCACATCCCTGGTTTAGACTGTGACTCACATGGATAATGTGTTAATCTGACAGCTAATCTTGTTAGAAGATGGATTAACTACTCTGTACGCATGACAGAATATCTAGCAAGAGGCATGATTTTGCTTTTCAAATACTCTTTTTTCTTCCCGTGAAGTCCTTTTACTCAAGGGGACCAGCTGCTGATCAAAAATAGGCTGTACTTGCTACTGCTTCTTGAAGAAAGATGATTCCTTATGGTCATATAACCTCAAAAACTTTCTGAATTTTTTCTCCCTGATAATTCTCCTGGACATTTTCATATCATCAAAGTTAACTATCTTGTCCATAAAGCTACTGAGGATGCAAAAACATCTGTGAACCATTCCCTGTAGTTAAACACTTCCCAAATCAGCATTTGCAGTCACAGTTTTGTTTTGTTTTCCCCTGGAAAAAAAAAAAAAAAAAAGCACTTAAACATGAGGTAGTTTTCTGACTAAGTGAAATGATACCTTCTAATTATTAGCTTTGTCTGAAAAAATAATGTGGAAGTAATGAAATCTTATTTTTAGAAGAGACAAATTTCTGCTACTATAGGCTCTGAAATAACTTCACAAGAGCTTCACAAAACACATTGTAAAACAGCAATGAGGTAAAGGTCAGTCCACCTGCTGTGATGGTGCTAAAACTAGTCTTGTTGGCTGGTCCAAGTGGAGTTCACAGAACAGTGGCTTGGGACAGAAAATTGTAAACAATACTGAGGTACAGTGAATACCTTTTATTCTTGGAAGCAGCAATATGGATAATGGCTAATTGGCACCCAATAATGGAATTTAAAATATTGAATTGATAAATCAATCGTTTTCTCTGTCTTCTACAGTTATTGAGAAGAAGGAAAAGTTCCTGAAGTGTTATCAGATACAGAAATTATAAAACTCAAAGGCTATTACAGAAGTATTGGAGATGTATATTGTCGCCTTTGTAAATGGTACCCAAATTCCTGTTCACTTAAGTAAGTTGACCCTAGCCTTGGTCTATACAGCTGTTTTTAAAGATGTACGCAATACAGACTATGCATTACCATATTGAACGTATATGTGTATCCATATAATCCCTATCTATACATAGATGCTTAGGATATGTACTTGGAAGCAATTTGTGGAGGAAGGTAGCAACTCTTTCTTATCTCTCTGGCTTTTTTGAGAGGGAATTTTGGCCATTCAAACTTGTTGGTATGCAGTGTTTAGAACTAGGCAGACTTGCCAAATTAGAATTTTCCTTAACTTTGTAAAATAATTATAATAATTTTAAGTGTTTCTGCTAATTACTGCTTTACATGCTGTCATGGTTTTCCATGCACATACCCTGATTCCAAAGACCAATGCGTTACAAAGGTTTCTGCATATATTTTGACTCTCAGAACATTGGTGATACTAGTTGCTTCTTGTATGCATCAGAAAAAAAATAACTTGGGAAGTATGAAAGAATGTTTGTGCTTCAAAGTTTGTGCTTGGTTTTGTGGAGGCTTCTGTTGTTTTGCTACAAGGAATCAATGCTTTTGTTTTTGAACAAATGAGGTATAGAATGGAAAGGATTAATTACAGTCATGGGCCCTGTATTGTTAGCCACAGTGATAACTGTAGACATATTTTACTCCTATAAATAGTCCCTCTTTTATCTAACATCTTTCAGTCAGATGGTGCTAAGATCTCTTCTTCCTCCCTAAGAGTCCTACAGTCCATGTTTCAGCAGTATGTTTTATGTAAAATACAAAAAAATCCACAAAATGTACTATTGCCTTGCCTTTTAGTACAGCAGCACAAAATTATTAAAGGAGTAATGGATTTAGAGGATGGATAAGAATAGTCAGGTTTGTATCTAATTTTCTAAATGAATTCAGCTGGAATGACAGCCCTGGGGGTGCCCTTAAGCAGAGAAGTTGTTAGAGAAATTTAGATTAGGTGATAATTGCTGGACAGAATAAAAGTTGAACAACCCTTTTTCTTTCCTTCCGGACTTTTGAGGAGAAATGAATCAGCTCAGCAGATTGAGAAACCAAGAAAACAGTGGGCTCCTCACATTGTTTGTACTGAAATGTACTCAATAATGTAAAAATGCTCAAAAGCCTCAAAGAATATTCTACAAAATTCCAAACTTTTATTGCCAAGAGGGTATTTACTTATGCTATGGCTCCATCTACAGTCATGAGGAAGAAAATCTAGTTGATTGCAGCTGTCTCTGTTTCTGAGGCTCCACTCATTCGCCATGTTTAATACCATAAACTCTCTCCTTTAATTTGGATCAGCATACTTCAAGCTGATTTTCAGCCAAAGTTGAAGTATCTGATCTCTAATTATTTCCAGAAAAGCAGCAAATAAGGTTATATATGATATGTCAGTATTGTGGTATGATTGGCTTAAATTTCAAGTAGTTTTATCAACAAAAAGCTAACAGGCACAGGAAATCTTATCATATCACCTCACTTATAAAGTTCCCTTTAAAAAATCATAATAGGGTTTTCACCCTATCTCTTGTTTGAGAGGCTCTTTGAGAACGTCATTCCTCAGATGTTGAGCACCATTCTAATACTTTAGATGTATTAATAGGCTTCTTGTATCTTCTTGATTTTATGCTGCTATTGACCTTGATTTTAAACAGATTGGATTGCTCACGCTATTTTAAGATGAAGATTAGAAACAGTTGCACTAGTATGTAACTAGATAACTGACATCGTGCTATTTCATTTGACTTTTTTTGCTGTTCAGTATAAGTTGAAATTTGACATAGGTTTTCTATTTTTTGAAACAGTCAACCAAAAAGAAAACAGCCACTTGTGAGGAAAACGGAAGCTGAGCAATATGTAAGTGCAAGTATGTTTATTTTTCTACTACTGTCTGCATGCCACTATCTCTAATAATTAATCTTAGGTCGGTTAAAAAAATCCTGTCCTTCACTTACAGAACAAGGTAATAATACAAAATGCATGAAAAATAGTTAAATACAAAAAATTGCCATAAGAACAAGGACTAAACATGGGACAATACAAAGCATTAACATGCTTCTGAAAGTGTCACATTTAAGCAAGTAGACACAAAATTTCGAGGTACAAAGTTCATTTCCATAGTTCTTGTATATGAACAGTTAATCAGTACTAATGAGTTTAGCTACTGACTGCAAAACAGTGGCTGAGAAGTGCGTAGAATAGTGGATGATTGCTTAAGCAAGCATATTAAAAATATATAAGAACCTAAAATGAATTTTGTCAGAGTGGGACAACTGTTTAGTAACTAACATTAAACACCGCAGTTTCTAATTAGAGCAGAAAGGCAAGGTAATTTAAATAATGCATAAACAAATAGTTTTGTTATTCTTAAACCGTTGGGAAATGCTTAATAAATAGCACATAAAAAAATCCCAGTTCTCAAATTTCTCCTAAAATAAAGGTCATACAAAGTGAATGCTTTCTCTCCACCATTTGCACTGTTGCAGCAGTCCTCCATACAACTGCAAAAATCTTTGGCAATAGTTTTCTCCTGAGAGCAAGTTTAAGATACTACCAGTACCTCAAGAGCAAGGAGGTGTTTCCTATTTAATCCAGTAAGTAGGGTAGTGTGCAATACAAGAAGGCACACAGGTGATTATTGTGGAGAAGATGATGGTACCCCCTGGTAACCTGTATGTCAAACCCATTCTTTGGTAATGTTCCTGTGGATCTGAAATGGAAACGATTCTATGTTTGTTTCCTGAATGTTTGTGAGAAGAAAGAAA
>VXAV01003135.1:58805-77208 GCA_013399715.1 Alectura lathami | reverse complement strand
GACACAGGTCAGGAATTTAACCAGCCCTTTGTGGGGCACCTTTGAGATGGATTCATTTCACTGCACTGAGGGAGAAGAAATCAAGAGAGCATGGACTTCTGGGTTAAGTACAACCTTTGTAAATGCCCTCGTGGGATTTTGTTCTGTGCTTTGTATGAATTGGGAATGATACCAGTTGTCGTGTCTGAAAAATTCCTAAAAATTCCTGAAAATTAATTAAATAAAAACAAATTGGATGATGTAGAAAACCTGTAGATAAGTCATCTTTATTTCTGCAAAAATTTAAACACTCTGGCAGGTAAGGACACCTAGGTGTACTTTTCATAATGTCTTTAATCCTAGGAGAAAAAAAAAAGCACGACCTTTTTAAGGGATCCAATGAAATACTAATACATATATAAGAACCAATGAATAGAATACATTAGGTCTCAAAACTTGATTCAGAGTTGTTCATAGCAAATATATGGTGTGATAACAAATATTGCAGTAAAATTGCCTCAATATGATTATGGCTAACAAAGACTTTGAACAAAGAAACAAATAAACAATTTCCATCTGCTTGTTCAAATTTTTTTTTTGCATTCTTTATAAATACACAGGATTAAAGGAAATAAACACCTGATTTCAACATCTGTTTCTTTTCAAATGGGAAGGAAGTGAGGGTTAGTAAGCTTTTGGCTGTGGTAGGGGTTTTTTAGTTTGTTTGTTTCGAAACTCAGGTAAAAAAAAAAAAATGGGGGTAAGAAGGTATCCAATAGTTACAACTTTGTGTTGCATTCAGAGAGAAGGATTCTAGATTCCTCTCCAAAATGCATTTTTTTTTTTTTTTGGAAAAAGTCAGAAGAGGTGAAGGGGAAAAAAAAAGCCCAAGCTTCCAAAGATAAAGAACCTTTGTACAAAATGAACCTGTCAGTATGTTTCATCTGGCAAACAGAGGGTTGCCTGTAACCTCCAAGCTGCTGGAACACTGTGTAGGTTACTACACAGAGCTGCAGTTTCACCCGATCACAAGGATGCAGGTGAGATGTTCACAGCTGCCTTCTCCTCTAGCATTATTTTAATATTCTACTTACCCTGCACTTCTGTTACTGTTCTGCTTGTCGTAACTCTAATGCTAATTTCTGCTACCAAATTAGTTACTGATCACTGAAAATTGGGAGGTTGGATTTGAGAAATTAGGAAAACTACTATTTCTTGAGGTATCGTGCTGATCTGAATCACCATCAAAATTTACCCTTTAACCAGCGTGATTCAAACCAACCTACCTTGTCACCAGCAGAGTGCAAAGCATCTGTCTGAAGAGGATGTTCAAGGCCTTGACAAGTAAGGTGTTGGGCTGGACCTTCTCTCCACTCTGTAGAGCATCCAGAAATGCTGACGTACAAATCAGCAGTTTTTACAATTAAAATTAAATTTTACAAATTTAAAAAAGTCTTAAAGAGCAAGGTCAGTCATAGACTTTCTCTCTTCTTTCATGGCCTGTTGCCTAAAAGTGCTAACGTGCCACATTTCTGCAAAGGAATAAACACTGAGAAACTGATTGAGATGGGGGAAACATATGTAGCTTTCAAACATTACAGGAGGGAGGAAAAAAGCTCATGATGTACAGAATTCAATCAGAATTAACGCCGTTGCATGGCTGAGATTGGGAGCAGAATTTTAGTATGCATATATGTGTTCATTGCTCTTTTCCAGTGAAATTTCTTTCATAAGTAAGTTCATTTTAAGTTCAACATCCAAGTTTACTGAGAGTGATTTTCTTATGCAATGTGTTTAATTTTCCTTGTTGTAGGAGATGATTAGGTTAAGTATTTTAAAGTATTGTTATTTTTCTAACTTGAAGCAACTTAATTTGATTTTTTAAAAGTACAAATCTTTTGTATACCTTGGTATAAGGGTTGCTAATTGTGATGCAGGTTTTTAAGCTATATTGAGTGTTATCAAGCACTTACATTGCTGATAAGTAGATTGATCGATTTACAATAATTTGACTTTTTTTGTACTTTTACAGTTGCAAGCTTAAGAAGGTCTGACAACATCTGTCCTAAAATGTTGCATCTTCACTTTGAGAATGATAGTAGTTTTAATAAGGTCCCGTGATAAATCCAACGAAGTTGTACAGAAGTTGTACCAATTGCCATTTTACACTTACGAAAGCTTATCTGGAAAATAGAATGTGACTTGCCTGAAGCTACACAGCAAGCCTTTATGAGAACCAGAGCGAGTTTGGATTCATTCTTCCTATCTTTTGTTTTAAATAGATGTTTCTTCTTTCAAATAAGGTAAGATATCTGGGGAGAAATTATCCTGATTGTATGCCCCAGAAAAGAAGGAGATTATGCAGTAGTGCGCATTAGCATGTATGTTTGCGCTTGCAAGTTAAGATCAGTCATGAAAAATTTCATCTTAAATGAAAATTTTAATAAGTATGTGCATTTGAACAACTATACAGCTTTATTATATGAACTGTGGCTTTCTCTGAAAATGCATAAATATGCATCTACTTGAAAGATTTCTAATATTGCTTTACTGAAATTCTTATTATCAATAAAAAAGGACCTCTGGACTAACAAATGATTTTTCCATATGCCAAAATCTTTAGAACTGTGTGGTCTAAAAATGAGACCTTTCCAAATAAATTGAGCTATGCAAAAGAAATTGAGGGAAAAGTCCTTAAGGTGACTTTTAAATGAAAATGAAATGTCTTTTAGTAAGTTTCAGAGGTACAATATTACAGACTGGTAGAATTGTATCTCATTAATTTCAAACATAGATTTTATGTGAGGCTATTTGATTATAATTTGATTATCTGACCCTGTAATTAAAGTTTATTGCCAATTTCAAAGCTTATGTGTAAAATGAACTGGTTTTCTTCAAAGCAATATACAAGTCCATTGGACTCATTGACTTCTAGTTTTGCATTTAAATCGAAAAGTCTGTTATAACATGACAAACAGGTGCAGTTTTTGATCATTAATCCTGCTAAGCAATATTCATAAATTCAATTTTGAATCAGTTGGAATACTTTTCTTTTATTAGTTTCTGTGTTATTAAATGAGATTGTTTCTGACTAATATATTTCTGGACTCAAACTGTAGCTCCAAGCTGTTATTCAAATCAAATAACATGCCCCTTACTTGTGCCTAGCACTAATAAATGCCAACTTGTGATACATTTGTGGGAGACTGTCACGAATATTAAAGGAGGCAATAATGCCACTAATGTCTCATAAGTAAGCTTATTTTTCTAAAGGGCTGAAATCAGTCATCCTACTGAGAGGGGCAACAGAGGAAGAACCTTTAAGACTTAAAGCCTAAAGCATTATTTTGCTCTGCTAAACATTATTATTGAGGAGGTAAATGACCAAGAAATTACCACTGGAGAGAGTGAAAAATATAGCGTGTAACTTCTGGTGCCACCCTGAGCAACAGAAACGCATCCACTGGCTAAGCATCTGCTTGCTCTCGTAGAATTGCATGTTCATTGGTTTGGAGGCATGTTGTTCTTCCTCTGAGGGTCTGAATTAAAGAAAGGAAAAAAAAAATTCCATTTGCTGGTATTGTCAGCCTCCTACTTCAGTGCTTTTGAGATGTTCCTGGAAGCAGTTCGGGGGGCTTAAACACAAGTTTAACGAGCTGGCATGAGATCATCCGACGTGTAAACGGGATTACCTTGTCTGAGAAGTCACCCCGCAGCCCGGTGCCTTGGGGTGGCTGGGGCAGGGGCATGACTGAGGCAGGGGGCGTGGCATGGACCCCACCTGTGTGCCCGTGTGGATACAAGCTCGATGCTGACAGTCAGACACCACTACTCTACCAATTTTGCTTTCTCCCCTCTCAAAATATACCCATTTGCACACCCTGAAAGCAAGGTTACAAAGTGACTCAACATTTTAATCTGCCTGGTAATCAGTAGGCTGCTGTCTGATTTTGCTCAACTTGATACGTAATATCTGTACTTTATGTAGAAACATAGACATATCATTTTTTAAATCAAATTGAATTCCTTCCTTACAGTGAGCAGATGCATCTTGTCTCATGCAAAATTTTCAGGTTTCTAGTATAAGCATGCAGAGTGTGTTTTGTTTTGTTTTGTTTTTTGAAGGGGATCATAATAATTTTACAAAGAAGTAGGACTTGTATAGCATTCATTCTTCCTCTCAGTCCTGTTTCCCCACTCAAAACACAGGAAGATTGTTTTCTAAATTTTCAGAAAAACAGTAACTTTGTGGATGTGCATTACTAAGAACTTAAACTAAGGAAGCGTGCACCTACCACTCCATTGACACTGCTAACGGAATGTGAAGGTGAGCGAGAGAGGTGTGAAGTTCTTGTCAGACACTAGAAGTGGAGGACAGTGCTCCACTACTCTTAAATTCAGTTCATAGAAGAATAATTTATTTTCATTTCTATTTGAAGTGTGACCAAATTGTCAGTAACTTGAATATAAAACATTTGAATATTTTATTTCCTTTTTGCAACGGTTAGCAAAGTCTTGAAACTCTCTAGTACTCCAGCTTAGTATCACTCCTCATGCTGATGGCAAGAGGTGAACACGTTAGTGTGATTTACTAAATACTTTTAAATGTATTATAGTGACTTTAAATGTTTTTTTCAGGGCACATTTAACAGCATCTCAGTAAAATGAACAGAGATTAGCACTATGTTCTCAAACCAACTGTGTGTAGTTTCAGAAAATATTGCTGTATCAGTTAACTGTCAATATGTGATTAATATTGTTGTTTTGGAAGGCTAGAGGTTCTAAGCTCTATCTTAACAGATTTTTCGCATTTTTAGATCATAATAGAAACTGATCTTGAAGTGGCAGTAATGGTCTGATTATAGTATAGGCTAGAAGGCTCACAAGGACTTTAAGAAAACTCATGTAACTCTTTCAATTGGTCAATACTTAATTTAAATATCAAAATAATCTACTTCATGTTTAAATCTTAAAACCTAAAAATGAATTTAATTGTATAATATAAGGCTTCCTAGAGGAAAATTTCATTTTCAAAATGAGCTTGTTTGGATTTTTATTTACTTATGTAGGTATTCGCTTAACTGCTTCAAGGTTAGAAATGCTGAGTAGTGGTAATTAGTTTTTGAAGATGGTCAAAATCTGGTAACCAGAGCATTTACTTTTATATTTAATGACCAGAGTGCTTGGATCAGCTTGGGTATGCTTTGCAGAGTATTAGGCACACCAAAATTTTCTAGGTTGTACTATTTGATAAACCTGTCTACCTTCAAAGAAAGAAAGAATGAAGGAAAAGTTGATGATATTCAAAGTACATTAAAAACAAACAAACAAACAAAAACCAGGAGCAACAATTTTAATGCATAGGAAATTCTTATTCTGACAGGTTTTTTTCCTGGTATCTAGGCAGTTGGTTTCTATACTTTTGCTACATTTTAGTCCAATTAAAAACATGGAAAACCTGTACCTGAAAGAAACTTCATTCTGATTTTCACATAATCCACAAATTGCTAATTCATTTCCAACAATGGGACTTAATATAACTGGTTTAGTACATTAACTTGTTTTTCTGAATTTTCTGTTTTTTTTTTGTGGACTTTGTCTTCTCATGTTTCTGAATGATAAATGATAACATTTATGTAAGCACAATATTATAAAAACAGATTACACAACATATAAAAAATGGATTTTGTACTGAATATTTCACTCAATTGTTTGTGTGTTTTTTTTTTAGTTTATACCCCTTGGACTGTTCATCAGAGTGCTCACATCATGGAAAATGTTTCTGAGATACTGGTCATGTAAGTCAGTTATAGAGGGATTAAGTGTTTTTTCTCAAGCCTTAATTATTCTGAACATGTCAACTCTTGAACGCCTCTGCTGAAGTTTGCTCGTGCCGTTAAAATAAAGCATAAAATTTGTGAGAATCAGCTCAGAGAGAATATACAGAACCTTGCAAAATTGGTCTTTTTGGTATATTTCCGAAAAGGTATTCAATAGATAATAATAATAGTATTAAAACAAGAATCAGAAATGCTTTCTACATTTTGCGTTGTACTTCACACGACAAGAATATTTCCTCTCACATAGTTCTTTTCAGTGATTGAAAATCTTCATCTTGATGGCAAAAGAATGCTAACAAAAGTGAGGCATGATGCTGCTGCTTGTTCATATTCAAATTTAGAATAATGATTTACCAAAATGGAATGGAGCAAAACCTACTATTTATCACATTTTATCCAGTAAAACAATTTAAACTTGTAAGCCCAAATTCATTCATTATGTTAGTGCCTTTAGAGCACAGGTGATTTTATTCCTGCTGCCTTTTTCCACAGGTGTTGCTGTCAGAGCTTCCCAGTCACCTTGGCTAATCCATTCCGTGTGCCAGAAGTAGTTATCCTGAGCTCCGTGCTGACCGCAGTGACGTAAAACTTTAGAATCTGTGCACCTATGGTGTCATCGGGGAGGCATTAACATCAGAGCGGCTTCTGTGGAGGCCTGAAGGTCCCTGTCAGTTCGTCACATCACCACTGTGAAAGGTACTGATGTAATCATTCTGGCGGCAGGCCTGTCACAAGTGTAACTGTCCACTGGAAGTGTAAGTGTGTCAGTGGACATCCCAGCACAGGGCAGCAATCTTCCACAGCAGCATTTTACATTATTCAGATCATTCCCGCTTGTTTTCTTCCTCCTCTTGCCCCCACCCCGAGTCTGTTATTGATATAAAGGTTGAAGCTCAGGCAGCTTAACTGTTATGTGGAATGACCTTTACTTTTAATATTAATATATTATTGTAAAGTCTATGAGTCTCATAAATGCAATTTTAGAATTCATATGAAATGCCATGTGCTGAACCTATTGCAACTTTTCTCTAGTCCTGTGGCAGGTTGCAAACTATGAGAATTAATATGCATCATATTCTTTCCCCTTTATTTACTTAGAGAGGTTTGCCGAGCAACTTTATCAAGAGTAACATTATCAAGAGCTTTCCTGCAAGCTTCTTTATCATATTCACATCCGTGTCTGCTCGACACTTGTCACTGTCAATCAAATCGCAATAATACGCAGATGATTTGCTCATTTGGTTTAATAAAATCTCTCTGCTTATTTGCACTGCAGTCATTATGCCACATAATTGCTCTGCCGCTGAGGTGAAAGGCAGCCAGTTGCCTGGGGGATAAGAAGAGACTATTGCTATATGAAGGATTTGTTTCTTTGCCTCTGTCTCTCCCTAGTCACTCATATCCCTAAAATTAATATTGTATTTGAATCCAGTCCTGCTATTCTTATGCAGGCTAACATTGTTATTACTTATTATTTGGATGTGAAGTCATTTATTTTTAGTTTTGATGTCCAAGCTGTCAAGCTAAATTTCATTGTGTACTGCCACATACAATTTTTAACTGCCATCTAAACTAGATTCAAAACCCAAATTATGAAGAGAACATGTTCAAAGGAATGGGCTGACAGGAAGTATAGCTACAATTTTTATTTCCCAGGAAATCAAAGTATAGATCTTGTTATTGTTCTGTGGTGGAAATATGTGCAGTTTTCATACTTCATAATCTTTTTTTGTACTGGCTGGACACTGTGATTCAGAAGCAGAAAAAAGGCGGCTACTTATGCATATGAGCAGCCCTTGAGGTGCAAAACAAAGGCATCCACTTCTAGAAATGATAGAGCACAGAGCCAGCTCAACTTACTGTTATAAATTCCTGAATGATTTGTACTCCATTTTCCAGTAGATTCTGCTATAATGGATTGTGGAGGTAAAAATGAGGAATCTGTGTGTGTAACACGAACCTTAGCTCCCTCAATGCGCAGTTAATATAGCAGTAACTGCCGTGTGATGACAGTCATAAGCCCATGTTTTGTGGGTGATTCCACCTCAGTGGCCTATAATAGGAGCCTTAAATACTTGTATCTTTAAATGTATTCCAAACAATGAGCACTTCATTTTTTTTTAAACAAAAGAAAATTAAAAAACAGACTAAAACTGGAAGACATCCATGTTCAGCTTCCCTATTTTTATTCAGTCCTGCATGGAGCGCTGTTGGTCTCTCAGAGGCAGTATTTTAAGGCAGTTGAACCTGAGGACACCTTTTCTGTTCATGTAAATTCAGTCTCACAGTTTTCAGATACAGAAAGAGATAGTGATTTGTTGTAATACTAGCATGGAACAGTTTCTTCAGCTGCCTGAACTAAGGAAGTCCACATCTGAACAGTGGAGACTGTTAACTCCCGGAAGTTCGGAAAAGAACCATAAAGCACCCCCAGACTTTGTGCTAGGCCATCACATTTCATCCAGTCCATGTTAAATAGAACCCAGTAGCTAAAGAAAATAAATCTACTCACCCTTTGACTGGGTAGCTCGGTCATTTACCGCTGTGGAATGGATCAAAATTGTATTATCCATGTGTCTTATGGCTTGTAATTTAATTGACCAGTGAAAACGGTAGTAGGTCTGTTATCAACCCACCACTGGAATCTGTTGTTGTGAGACAGGTTATGTCATTCTAAAGCATTCTGAAGCATTCTAAATATCACCCTGTGTGATGGTGTTGGCAGGGTGGTATGAAGTACCCAAACACGGGTGTAGGTGTCAGAAGCACGCTCCAGCCAGGTGCCAAATAGTGTTGTTTGGCTAGGCCGCTCGTGCTTTGTGAATGATCTTGAATACTCACATTCTACTTTACATGTAGCACTGCAGAGTTATTCTAAGTCTCATTATTTTTCTTGAGTAACAAAATGTTCATCAAAGGAGATTGGTAAAGGCATATACATTTCCTATGGGTGGCTGGAGATGGAGATGGCAAGTAAGAAAGGGAAATTAAGGGGAACTCTCTAAACTTTGAGACTTCCAAAGAGATTTTCATCCATCTGCATGGCTGCTACAACTTACGTGGCAGTTTTTTTGCAGCATAACTGTTTCTCCTCCTGTTCTCTTCCATAATTTACCTTTGCTTTCTGTTGTGTTTCAAGCCAAAAAGCTAGCTGTTCACAACACACAGGTGAGCAAGCACTGGAACAGGTTGCCTGGAAAGGATGGTTCTTAGAGATATCCCAAACCCAGCTGGGCAGTCTGCTGCAGCCAAACCTGCCCTGAGCAGGAGGTTGGGCTCCGTGATCTCTAGAGGTCCCTTTCTACCTGATCCTTTCTGTGATTCTGTAACTCAAGGGTACAGGAGTGCTGTACTGCTGTAATCTGAATCTACCTTACAGTTGTAAAGAATTTTTTTTTGCTTGATTGCTTGGTTGTTGATTATTTGTTTCCAGCATATGGATGTCTTTAGTTGATTTTAGGTCTGACTGATTCTATGCAATTTTATTCAATAGGAGCAGATTCAAATATTTTCTGCTAGTAAACATTAGATTTTAAATCAGATTTCTAAAGAGGCCAGTCACAGAAAACTTGAACATTAGCCCCTTAAGACTGCTTTGAAACAAAGTATTTCATTTGGATTAATCACAAGTACCACTGAGAGGTAGGAGTTTCATTTTCCTGTCCTTACGTGGCTGTTGATCCTTTCTAATCTCTAATATTAAGAAGATCTTAATTCTAAATATGCTTATTTTGTCATGGTGGCTCATTTGGCTTTATGAAATTTAATGAGTGTTTGGAAGAAATGCTAGCTATTGTATGCTTAATGATTTTCACATATGGAAGTGCAGCTGTTCTGGTACTATTGTTTTAAGGTTGACTCACTTTCTTCTTTTTGTATGTAGTCTAGATATTATTATTATATTCCTGTATAGTTTCCTTGGTGAGAAGCTGAGGGCAGGGAAAACAAAGTAAACCTTGTAGAAGTGTTTGTGCATTATGGTTCTAAAAAAAAATTCTGAACTGTGTGAGAAACTTGCACCAGGCCATGTGCACCAGGAATGACGCAGCTTAACAAAGAAATTCCTGCATATTTTACTGGCAGAACTATATAAAAATGGGACACAGACCTGCATGTTAATGTTTTGTGTGTATAGAGAAATAAGAAAAGTCATTAATAAAGGTATTAGTGTTAAAATATCTTATTAACTAANAAAAAAAAAAAAAAAAAAAAGAAAAAAAAAAGGAACAAAAGTGTCTTTAATGCTAATATATGGTTTAATATCAGTTTAGCGATACTCATGAAGAAAATTAGTGCCTAACTTTTTACAGTTTGTTCCAATGACTGAAGTGTAACTGTTTTAAAACAAAACCACTTGCAAATTAGATCAGACTAAAATGCTACGGCAATGCTATAGCCAGTTTACATGTTTAAATGTACATGTTACAGTTTACATGTTCCTTATTAAAAGCATGCTTATACAATTTACAATGGGAAATAGCAAGAGCTTTAAAAAGAAATTGTTGCCTTTATTTTTGTAGAGATATCTTAATTTCAGATGAATTATTTGTAGAAGTTGATAGGCTATTCAAACACTTTACAGAAAATGAAAGTAATTCAAGTTTATCTCAAAATACAGTGCTCAGCTTGTGCAGCTGCCATAGTGACTCTGCACTGCTCTGTTTTGGTTGGTAGTCTATTCCTTTGCAGACACAGACCTCTGCAAAACACATCCGCACAGACAGGTGTCATCAGAAATTTATGGAAAATGGGGAATTTCCCTCCATTCTAAATACCTGGAGAACTTGTCTGTGTTCAAAACTTTGGTGGGCAGTACTTTCAGAGGCCATGAAAGGAAAAATTAATTTGTAATTGCACGGTTTGTAATGAAATAATGAAAATTAATTCAGTTGTGACAGTAGCTCTTTGCTTGGCTATTTGACATTTTTCAGCAGTGTGCCTTGCTATAATTGGAACCAATGTATAAAATAACATGAAAAACATTGCATCAGAAATCGCTCCATCCAGGATTTTCATAAGAGAGACGGATCTAATATCATATCCCACTATTAATTAGCATTGGATTTACTATCTAGAAGAAGGTGTTTAAAATTCTGCAAAATGAGACATAATTATCTTTGTGTAGTCTCTTTCTCATGATCTTCATTTTCCAAAGGCATTAAGGGACCTTATATTTGCAAAGTGGAAATTGTTAAGGATAATTAAGATGAAAGTTTTTATTTGATAGAGGAATTCTCATGGCGTTTGGAAATGCTCAATTTAAATCTAATCTCAGTTCACACTTCTGTGTTTTAGAATGGAATACATAATGAAGGGAAACCACAAACAGCCAAGCCATGTTTCAAAACAGCAGAGACACTACTTTTTCCCTTAAAAGAGAAGAAAAATTTAACTTCCTAACACTGGGTGATTTTAGTAACTGTCAAAGGGATGGAAGATAGGACTGAATGAAATGAGAATCACAGTACCTAGAAGAAATAGAAAGAACAGAAAGGGATTTACAAACTTCAATTAACCTAGGAAGAAAAAGGTTGCGGTTGGCATGGAAAAATTACAAAAATTCATTTAAAAGCAAAGCACATGAAACAGATGTAGACAGAGATGTTACATTGAGGATTTCTTGGCCAACATAAGTTCTTATTCTTAGATGAAGGACCTCAATTGAAATCCTATTGAAGTTAGCAAGAGTTTTGTCAATACTTTTAATTGATCTGTAATATTCATCCCTAAAACATGAATTTGTGACTAGTCAGAATAGTCAGAACTGGGTGGGCAGACTGAGGTTTCTGCATCTTGGTTGTTACATATCAGAAGCTAACAAAAACATTATTGGGCTTTAAGTTGCTTCCTACAAAGCAGACATTTGGTTTTCCATCTATTAATGTTTATTTTTTTTCTGGGGATCTTCACCAGTAACTGAAGGTGGCAGATTCAGAATCCAATTGCATTTCCAAGATATCCACTCAGCTGAGTCAGCGTTCTCCTTGCTTCTTTCTTGCTCATTGCAAAGGACCCATCTGCAGTGGAACCAAAATGTTGCTCTCTTTCCCTATACTGCTCATCAGCTCCGTTTGTGTTGGCTAAAAATGTGAGAGCAAATCCAAGGCATAACCAAGTTCCTACATGCCTGTTTCCAGTGGAAGTATGACCGTAACCACTTTACTTCTGCCTAAATGTCAGGATGTGCAGGCTGTGCAAGATGCTAGGATGTTAGTCTTTTACTTCCTTTTGCATAAATGTTTTGACTAAGCCCTAGTCTAGCTTTAGGAAGTGCTAAATATAGTATTTGTTTTCTTTATATACTGTCTATGGTATTTTGTTTAGTTTAAGCCATAAATTTGAATACAGATAGCATTAAAAAAAAGTGTCAATTTTTCAATCCCCAGTTACAAGCTCTGAGCAAGGTAGAGTTGGCTAGAGCTTTTATTTGGAGGGAAGCAGAGCAATCGTTCTCAGAACCTTTCATTTGTTGGAACACTGAGGTGACCAAGCTCCCAGAGCAGACCGCAGGGCCAGAGCTGTTAGTAGCTGAGATTGGCTCACAAAAGGGTGCAGTGAGCCCTAAAGAAGGCAGGATTTTATGGCATGGATTGGGAGCATGGGATAGAAGGAACTGCTAAGTGGCATGCTATTTAATTAAGCACATCTTTTTCTTTATGCAGGTTTACTAGGTGACGCGTTCATATCCTGCCTCTTCTTCTTCCCTTTGAAGCAAGCAGCCCAGTACTTGTTTCATATGGTTGAGATGTTATATTTCTACCTGAAGAGAAAGATGGTCTGAACTTCTAAATTCTCATCTGAGGTTTAACTGGTCTGTTGTGGTAGATACTCTTCCTTACGTGTAGAGAACATTCTGCATTATTTCTCTAAGTCAGATCTTGCTAAGTTTTACTGATCTGGTCTTGTATTAGTTGGGCTAGGCAGACACAGTCTTTGGGTAGCTGTTCACAGTTGTTTCTCATTGAATGCAATAGCTTCCTTTGCATATTCACCCTCAGTCTCCAGTCTTTACTCTTCATATCCAGGTCTTTGATCAGTTATACACTAAGTTTTTTAAATATGCAGCTTTTTTAAATAACCAACCGCTTACATACCTGCTTAGTATGTCACTTTACCCAGAAAGCAAAAAGAAGATGAAAGGACAAATGTGACTTTTGTGTAAAAATCGAGCTCCAGGTGGGAGTGGAGAAGAGAAAATAGTTCTACTTTATTATGTCTTAGCTTTGAAATTATGTAGGTATTTTTCAGTCAACAAATTAATTTTCGGCTGGAAAATCATAGTTATGAATCGGTTTTGGTCTGCTTTTCACTCATATCATACCATTACAGAAAAACCGGCGTTCATAATGATACTGTGGAAACTGCTGATCAAAGGTTGTTTACATGGACTGTGTTCACTGATTTGCCAAGGTTGTCTCATACAGATGCACTCTAATGACTATTCTCTGCAAAACTGATCTTTCAAAAGATTCTTTAATCTGATTACTCTGTAATCCTTAGTTATTCTTGAGAGTGAGTTTAGGTATGTATTTACTTGAAAGTATGTTTTACATTATTATGATTGAAAATATTCCATGAAAGGAAGGTATATCAAGAAAAATTATCTTATCCATAAGGAAATAGCAGATTTAAGTCTAGTTAGCACCTTGTTAAATATCATCCAAAAAAATGGTTGTAAAAATGTAAAATGAGGAATTTATTTCATCAGTAGAAATACGTAGGTATGAATTTCCACAATGAGACATATTGAAGAAAGCGTAGTTTGAAGGCTGTGGTGTGATCTTTAATTTGTCACTGATAGCTTATGCTGTTCAGGAGCAGCCAATCTCTCAAGCAGTTATCGACAGCCAAGCAAATACAAAGGTGAATATTATAGACACATGTACATTTTTATTTGAAGTGAGTCCAGGAAGATAAAAGTCTTCCTATGGGCAATAAATATACTTCATATTTCTGACCTTCTGTTAAAATAGTGAGCTTGCAGTTGGAGTTTTACACAGTTGCTGCTGACAGAGCAGAGATTCTGCAATTCTACCCTAAGAACTAAATAACAGATTTTGATGATGCAGTTAAGGATCTTTCTTATCTCTTCCCCAGGGAAAATAAATATACTGTCAAAAGCATTTTTATGTGGGTGCATCCATAGCTACATCCATTCTAGCAATTTTGTTGTAATAAAAATGTTGGGAAAAAATGTAAAACATCTTTAACTGACACTACTATTAAAAAAAAAAAGTTTCCGGGGTATGCTTGTCTTCAAGAAGATGTCAGTGACTAGTGTTTTTGGCAGAAACATTTCTTAATGCATTTTTGATACATAAAGAAATATTTCTGTTATGCCACTCTGCAGCTCCTTTGTACTTCTGGCCAGTCAGGCTGCCTAATTGCCTAAAGCTGCCAGCTGCGGAAGTCCTCAGTCAGGTGTTCAGACTCCGTTCCTTCTCCCCTGCAGCACTTTGCCTTGGTAATGCTTGGGGTACTGCATTTATGAAGTGAGGAAATAGAGCTATGAAGTTACTGATTGAGAGAACTGAGAATTTGCGTATAGAGGGTCACCAGTTGTCTTCTCCTTGAAGATGTAGGGCAACCCTCCAGAAGAAAAGAATAGCATTTGGAGGACAGTAATAGCAAAAACAGTGTGCACCATTACCTGGACTCTGTTGCCTTTACTCTTGCAGCTAGTAACCTCTGAAATGTTGAAGTATTTCATTACATTTTTTAGAATGACACAGTGATAAAAGCCTCAAAAAAATACAGCCTACTTACATTTCACCGAGGTAATTAAGAATGGAACATGACAATGATAAAATTGAGGTAGGGTCAATGGGTAATTACTGTTAACCTCCGCAGTAAAATATGTCTACACTGCTGCCAAGATGGTCAGGGCTGGAGCCTTTCCCTGCAAAAAGGGCTGCAGGAAGTGGCTCTTCTGTGGTGCGGAGAAGAGAGAGCTTCAAAGGGACCCAACAGCAGCCCCACTACCTGCAGATGGGTTAGCAAGGAGGCAGAACCAGGCTCTTCAGCTGTGCGTGGTGGGAGGATAAAAGGCAACAGGCACAAGACAAAACCAGAGGGGTTCAGAGTGGAGGTGAGGATGGAATCCCCCCTGAGGCCAGCCAGGGAGGGGTGCAGGTTACACAGAAAGCTTGTACAGCCTCCCGCCTTGGAGGTTATCAAGACCCAACTAGATAACGTCCTGAGCAACCTCCTCGCAGCCCACAGCTGACCCTACTTGGAGCAGGAGATGGGACTAGAAACCTCCTGACGTCCATTCCAATCCTGTGAAAAGACAGGAGAATAAGAAGGAAAGTTTTGATGACACATGCCTGGAGTAAGGTCAATGAGGAGGCATGGGAAGGATGGCACCGTATCATTAGGTGGTACAGTGGGGTTTGGGATGCCTTTGAACACAAAATCCCAGCACAGGCTCATCGCAGAGGCCGAAGTGGTGAATTGACTAAGTGTAAGCTAGGGGAAGGGTTGTATTTGATTTGCTGTTTCTAATCTTGTCCCTGAAAGCCTGTATTTCTGATTAATCTCTGCTAACTTGATGTGTTGTTGTTGCTGTTGTTGTTATGCTTTATTACCAGGCTTGTCTTGTGCTAAAGTACATCTGGGTGAAACTGAGAAAAATGCAATGTGCTTTCACGTCCAAACGGAGCAGTGTGCCAAAGCAGCTCCGGAGACCCAAAACCAAGGACACGTTACAGGAACATGGGTCTGTACAGCAGTTCCTGTCAAGCTATGAAGGCCTGTGTGGGAACTAGCATTTTGGGTAACTAGTTTCAGCAAGGCGTTGACAAATCAAATACTTTTTTGGCATATACCTTGGCATTACCTAGCAAGGAGGACAGGGGCATTCAACAGCTCTGGCCTTACCAGAAAATACTGATTCCAGACTGTTTACCCAGATCTTCTTTGTATTATTGTCCTATTGTGCAGATGTATTTAAAGAGAAAATATCTGTTTTTAAATATTCTTGTGTATTTATCAACATATTTTAGGAGCCTTATAATTTCTCTCTCTTGTTTACTGAAATAAATGTCCTTTCCATATTCACCATTCAGTAATTATACAAGTAGAGACCAGTATGGGGAAATTTGTATTATTCAAATAATCTCTGAATGGGAGAGTTCATCATTTTAAAAGAAAAACAAAACAAAGCAACTCAACAAAAACCCTAAACTAACCACTTGACTGTTTTTATTTCTAATGATATTGTTCTATAAAGTGTTGGTAGTGTTTCTTGTGGTATACAAATCACAAGGGAATTCCATTTGAAAGTGCAAAAGAGATGTTCAGGGCTACAAGTTTTTAACTGTGATTATAATTCCACTTGTTAGCTTTGAAAAAGAAAATACCATCTCTTTCACCTTTGCATTTTTAAAGGCAAAAAAATGTCATGTTAATAGTGACAGTTATCAAGTAAGGTGATGTTTTGTGTAACTATATAGGATACTTTTCAAAATCCTTCTGTCAGTCTCCCTATAGAACTGCTGGGCATGTTGGGGGAGAGAAGCATACACATTTATCTGCAGCTGGCAGCACGAGCCCTCATCACTTCTCCTTGTCATACAGAATATACAGGGTTTCTGTCAATATTTTCTTCTTTCAGCTGCCTATGGCTCACCGTACACGACTACGACAGCTGCAGAACACCACCTAGCGGTGCTGAGTGTTCCCTCCAGCTAATTAAATACATCAACTTTCCTCGTGTCTCTTCAGTTATTTCAGATTATTTCTCAAAGCTGCTCCACCACAAGGTGAAATTCTGGCCCAGACTTGGTCAGAACTATCCAGAGTCTTTGCTTGCTGAACAAGTAAACCTAATACTGAGTATGCCTTAAACGCTGTGCCATCACAGTCTGCCTTCCTCAGCAGAGATACAGGTAGGTGCTTGGCAATTTTAGGTTTTGAGTTGTTAGAATATATGGTTTTGGGGTATAACTCTATGTGCTGTAGGAAATCTTGGCCAACACCTTCTCCCTATGCTAGCCTGAAGAGGTTATTTTAAATACAATTCTTTAATTAGCCTTCTGAGTGAACAGATATGCAAGTGTGCATAGAAAAATTGGACTTCAATATGAGTGTGTAATTACTTGGCTCCCTATTTTACAGCTTCTGTCTTCAGATTCCTGAAAGATTTAAATTAAAAACTGATAAATTTCTCTCTTCAGATTCCTGAAAAATTTAAAATCAAAACTGATAAATTTCAAATGATGGTCCGTCTCTTACATATGATGCCATTTTCCCAGGCACTCTTGGTGTGCATACAATGGTAGACCTGGAATGCTATTTCAAGTTGATCCAACAAACCCTTAAGATTTTATTCTTCATACCTAAAACATTTTATTTATTCCCTTGAATAGCTGATCAGATGTGGAAATGGTAGAGAGAAAAAATGAAGCTGTATGAAGTGTTGTGTTTATTTATTTAATTAGATACAAAGACAAAAGGCAACAGGACTTGTTTTAATCTTATAATATTTTCAACAGGTGCCAAACCGTAGACAAAGAAACTTTTCATAAGGGAAACAACGTACACAAAGCATTCTAGGCTGGATTATTCTCTTGTATCAGTGAGAACACAAAGATTTTGTTAAGTGTAATTCATTCAGATCTGATGTGACTGCGAAGGGAATCCAGTCCACCAAGTGACTTTCTGAGGCCTGCATATTTTAGCTCAGCTCTCAGGTCAGCTTTCTGCGTTCCTCTTCCAAGTCATTTGAGGTTTGTTTGGGTTTAGCTGTTCTGGTGTTACTGATTTACCCGTGCCTAAGTTATATATGCATTTAACTTCTCTGATGTGTAAGGCTCACCAGAGGGCATCTGCTTGGGTGAGCTCTGGGTTTGAGAAACAAAAGAGAATGAATTTTATCACACTGCAGTTGTAAGTGCTGCTTAGTGAGGTTTATGCATACACCTGAAGATTCGCTGTTGGATTCTATCGAAATCCTTGGGTTTTGATTTCCTGTCTTGATTGTACATAGGCAATTCAGTGCTACAGATTCAGGGACCTGAACAGAGTGCTTTAGCATCGTTTGTGCACAGAGACTCGTTATAACTGGTGGCCTTGCACCCAGATTGCAAACAGATGCTGTTTCTGGGTGCACACAAATGAGGGTGCAGTGGACCTGTATATTAATTACAGGTAGTTCTAGATGAGCATTTTTTTTTTATTTTTTATTTTTAAATCAGTGCTTCCGGATATGCATCTCCGACAACTTTGGACACGAATGGTCTTGTCTTTCTCATGAAAATGTTTCTGCAGCAGGCAAAGTGGGATGCTGTGGACTGTGCCGGTGGGCTGTGGGGGATCCGCAGGGCGCTGTCCGAGGGGCGGCCACGTCCCCCCACAGCCCGTGGCTGCCGTGCTAACGTCCTATTCGCATCACCCTTGCGATCCAGCTTTGTGTCATTCTGAACACGAGTGCTTATCTAACAGTGAGACTTAGTTTGACCCAGGAAGTTCTCCAGCGTGGGATCCGTGACCCGGCAGGACCCAGCGCTGGGGAGCGCTCAGCTCTGAGGGGAGCAGCGGGCAAAAAGGCGCCGGGGCCGGCACCGCCACAGGACGGGGGGGGG
>VXAV01003135.1:23636-55348 GCA_013399715.1 Alectura lathami | reverse complement strand
CCCCCCCCCCCCCAACTTGGCAAGGCAAAGAGTAGATTGCAGGATCTTTCTCAGATTAGAAAGAAGGCAGGGATTGAAGAGCAGAAATGTTTTGTAGACAGCTTTAGTGTGGTCCTGAAGTCTAATGAGTAATAGTGCTGTGGCAGTTTTAGCTGTTGTCAGGCTTAACTACAAGAAGTTCTCGTTTCTTACAGGGATATAAAACTGGCTACAGAATTAGATCTGAATCCTATTTGTATGTCGAGTTCTGCTCGTCTGTAAGGATGCACACTCATTCTGTGTATTTTCAGGGTATAAACCAGAGAGGCCTGAAGAAACCGAAGACATCGAAGAATTGCAGCCCTTCATTGGAGTACACGTTATGAACCCTTTCTGGAGCATGTCTACAACTTCTGTGCGCAAGGTGGTACCTGAGGATGGATACTGCAGGGTGTTACATCCTGAGGGTGGGATTGCCGTCTGTAGAAGGGTCAGCTGCGCTGGCTGGAACATGCCTGTGGATGGAATCTGCTCCAGCGCTGGCTATAATGGCTTCGCTTATCTGAAACATTTTAAGTAGGAGAGACAAAACAAACTTGTTCAAATAGTTGGAGGACTGGTTTCTTACGACACTTGTTTACCGTCTTGCGTAGATCTTAGCTGGATGTTGCATATGCAGCGAGTGCTGACAGAACTCGGCATTGATGATGTTTCTGGTTGCTCCATTACACGGTGTCTAAAGGCGTGATGGTTCCGGCGCTGGTTGCTTCTCAGATTTTCAGTGCTATATATAATTCCGGTGGTGGTGCTTGTGACAGGTATTTGCTGCTCGTCCAAGTCTCAGGCACGTCAAAGCGCCGTACCCTGAATCACCACAGCCGGGTCCCAAGTCTGCAACCTGCAGACACGAGGTCTGTACGTGATACGGTGCTGTGCAGCAGTGACCAACGAAGTAGCAAAGTATTGTTTTAGTAAAAGACATAGGCTTAAAAAGGTTGTTACAGTAAAATTATTTAAACTAGGCTCGATGTCACTATCAAGTGATGGTTCTGCTGCGGTGGGATCCTGGTGTATGATCTGTGCAAAGTGGGATGTTTGCCTCAGCACAGACAGGAGGTGAAATGCGTGAAGTTTTCTGTAGAAAGCTATTTCCTTCTCAGCTTTACTACGTTACTTTTCAGAGACTTTTTGGAATCTAGAGTGGAAGAATGCTTATCAGTGGAAGTGATTTATTTTGATATACTGTGTGCTGGAAATAGCTTGACTTCTAAGCTGACAGCATGTATTACCTGCTGCGAGTTTCTAAATAAATACAGGCCTCCTTAAACATTTGTCCTAATCTGCTGATTTCATGTCCACCATGATTACTTTTGTACTGTTTGGCTAGGTTTGATTGAGTAGAAGTCTAGGTAAAACAAAAGCCAAAGACACAGCCAAAAAAACCCCATCAAACCCAGCACAAGTTCCATTGGTCAAACCTGTAAATAGCAAGGTTGGATTTGAGCCTATGCTAAAATATGTTCATTTTTTTAAATTTTGACCTCTAATGCCATGGTTCTGTTTTAATCTAGCAGAGACCTGAAGCTGAAGAGAGAACTTTGACTGGAGAGCTGAGAACCAGTCCTCCACGAGCCTCTACGAAGAAACAGTTGCCTTCTGTTCCAAAGAACACGGTGCCAATAACCAAGCCTGCCTCTCCTGCCACCTCCTCCCAGTCGACAAATGGAACACATGCTTCTTACGGGCCTTTTTATTTGGAGTATTCCCTCCTTGCAGAATTGTAGGTTTTCACTCTGTTTTTTTTTTTCCTCTTTCTCTCTCTCTCTCTTTTTTTAATGTTACTGGGCTTATACTGCAGTGGAAAAAAACGAACCATGTGGGCATCTAGTTCTGCATGGTGTCTCTGCCATAGTCCCTTAGGAACACAGTAAAACTGTGTTCCACCAAATTCTTTTTCTGGAGAAAATCTCCTCAATCTTTTGAGGTAGCAGGGGAGAAGAAGGGATCCAATTTTAAGGGCTGTGTTTAGATGCGGTGTTCTGAATTCTTATATTTCTCATTCTTCAGGGAAATACACTTTGAGTCTAGGCATCCTGACCAGTTATCCTAATTGTGTTTTGCTCAGAAATAGCCACTTCTCAAAACCATAATTAAAATAGAAGCAAGCAGATGTCTAGTAGGAAGATGATTATGGATGTAGGGTACCATCCAGTGTAGTCAGGGTGTGGAACGCTTGGTTGCAGCTTATTAATTGGGAATTAGGGAGACAGTGCTCTGCTGGCTCTCAGTAATACTTGAAATGAGACATAGGAGGGAGGAGTCTCCGCAATTTCAAGAGCTTTGGCTGGGTCAGTTGCATTTGATCCATTCTAGGGCTTTGCAGGCTTAGGATCATGCAAACCTGTGTGTCTGCAAAGTGTTCTAGTTTTACAGAGTCACTTAAGCTGTTCTGTGCTACAAAGCTGGGAAGACTTCCTCTGCAATAGATGCACTGGATTCTCAAGTATGCAGTGCCTTCTGGAATGAAATCCCTCGAGTCCTGACGCAATGCTACGTTTCAGTTCTTGCATTTAACCATTGTGTTGAAAGTGAGAACTCTGAAAGCATTGAATCTTGTTGTTCAGGCAGCTGACTCTGACTTCTTAATTCAAGAAAGATGTTTTTTTTCTGCAGCATGAAAGAATACACTGGTATTCCTCTTGTTCAACAGCTTCATGTATGGGATGTAAACTGTTAGCAGAGAAATGTGTTAATGCTTTTTTTTAATGTTATTGTTCATGAGTGCAAGCGTGCTGAATTCAGTTTGGTTGGCCTGTGTGGCAGCTAACTGGGAAACCTATGAAGTGAGTATTTCAGTTTATCGCATACAGTGGTCAGTAGAATCTGCATGCCTTACAGCTGTAGCTAGTTACACTTTCTTGGAAGTTCTTGTTCATTAATTTCGACAACAGTAAAAGTAGCACGTTTTGCCTGTGGAGGACTGTTGATTATCAAGTGGAGTTTCCTAAAAAGTAAAAGGAGAGGGGAAACTCTGTTCATAGTTCACTGTTCATTGATGACTGAAGATCATTATGTGATCATCATCACAAGAAATGAAATAGCAAGTAAGTGCAAGTGTAGGAAAATGGGGAAAATGTGTTGATCCGTCCTGCTAATGAGGTGCTGGAAATACTTGATCTAGATCTCTGCTATACCCTGCTTTTCACCTGTCCTTTCTATTTTCTTCTATTTTCGGTTGCCAGTATGATTCCTGTTTGACTTGCAGCATAGTCTTACCTAAACTGAAAAGCTGCTTGTTTAAAATTTAAGTTAAAGCTTTGGTAAAATTTCAGAATTAACTAGACTTCCAGCCTACTGCATTCAAAAACACCTAATTGCATTCCTCTTTTTTAAAAAAAAAAAAAAACCTGAATTCGCAAAGTAGAGAGTAGAAAAATGGATATCTCATCCTGCTAACATGCATTGAATGCATCTTGTGGGAAAAGAATTTATTTCTACTTCTCTGCTTATGGTTTTCTCATGAGAAATAATGTTTCCTCTTAGCTTCTTAAGTGGAGAGCTAGGAAAAGCAGAGTGGAAGCATATGATGTCACTAGCTATCTGCCTTCTCCTTCTGTGGAAAAACTGCCTTTGGGAGTTGGGTGTAAGTTTGCGGCCGAAGTCTCCTGTAAAGTTATGGGTGGTGCGTTTGGGTTGTGCTGTGGTGACCTTGCTGTGGATGTAGTGTGGTTGTGGAGCTGTTCTAAATGCTGATTCTAATTGCAGTACCTTGGTTGTAAAGCAGAAGTTGCCAGGCGTCTACGTGCAGCCGTCTTACAGATCAGCATTAAGTAAGTTTAAACTTCGATTTTAAAACCTTAATGATTATATATTTTGAAATTCTTCAACTCAAGAAAACTTTTTCACTTGCAGTGTGGTTTGGAGTAATATTCATAAGACATGGGCTCTACCAGGATGGTGTGTTTAAATTTACTGTCTATATTCCTGATAATTACCCGGATGGAGACTGCCCGGTAAGTGCCTGTGCCTGTGTGTGTCTTGGGGTGTTCTGGTGCTCCAGCGCTTTGTGTGGCTCCTTGTCACAGCCAGTGTGCCAGTTAGCTTCTGGTTGCCTTGAGGCATTTCTGTGCCATTGGCTGCTCGCGTTTGTGCTGCATTTCCTGATGCCTGTGGGAGGAGCTTGCTGCTTTGGTTAGGGGAGCTGCTGTGGAGTGGATTCCCTGGGGTTTGGTACATGGGGGTATGAAGCAGTCAGGCAGTTCTTAGCCTCAGCTCTTGATCTGCACCTTCTTTGCTAAGGAAGTTACAGTGTAAGCGCTTGAGTATCCAAACTCTGAGTAGCCCTTCAGGGAAGGTAACATCCAGATGCTTGTGCTGTGCTTGCCAGGGTACTGTGGAGTTTCATGCCTGTGTCTTCTAAATACATTGAAATAAAGAACTAAGAGAGCTTGAGACTTGAAGTAGTGGGGAAGGGAGGTAGGTAGTATGGCTATACCTTTGGTCTTTGCTTTTGCCTTTTCCTTTTAGGGAAAAGTATCCAAGTTATTACTTTCCTTTCCTGCCACTTGTAGCAATGTGACTCTTTCCAGAGCAGAGCATCCGGCCCTCTGGGCCAGATTTCTTTAAGAGGAAGGTTGGGGGTGAGTGTGTGTGGCGGCTGTAGCTGAGGAGGAGTTGCTTTGTCAGGAAGCAGCCTGCTTAGCGTTAAGTTCTGTGCAAAGCTTTATGAGGACAGAATTATCATAAAACAGTTATTTTCAAGGATTGGACTTCACTGTCTGTCATATGCATCATTATTCTTCTAGCATGGGGCCTTAAACCTTTCTGTTGAAAGTAATTTTTCTTTTAGAGGAAGGCACGAATGCTAGGGGAAACTAACTGCACAGAGGTGAAGGCACCACACAGCTCACTTAAAATGTGAGGGATAAAATAAATTACTGATGTAGCTCTGGAATGTAAAGAGCTTTCAGTCAGAAATAGCTGAAGGTTTTTTTTTTTTCTGGTTTAATCTGATCTTATCTGATATTATTACCTGTGTGGCACTAGTGCTTGCGTGGTTAGCTGGATTAGTTTCCTGATTTGGTGATAAGCATGTGAGAGAGGACAAGACCCTGCATGTAACGTGGGTTTGTTGGGTTACAGTTTCACAGCTGGCATAATTCCGTTCAAGTTGCTTTCAGGTTATGCAGTACCAGTTAGTATTTGGAAGCAACATTTGACTGACCAGAAACCCTGAAACACCTTCACCTAATTCTTTAACATCCGGATTTTTTTATTTTCATTTTTTTCCTAATGCAGCGCTTGGTGTTTGATCTGCCTGTCTTCCATCCGCTAGTAGATCCCCTGTCGGGTGAACTGGATGTGAAAAGAGCGTTTGCGAAATGGAGGTTAGTGGTAACACACAGGTGTGCGATTTGAAAGGTTATTCCCTTTCTTCACTGTGTTTTGTTCTTTGTAGGCGAAATCATAATCACATATGGCAAGTACTGATGTACGCTCGCAGAGTCTTCTACAAGATCGACACAACTAGTCCCCAGAACCCTGAGGCTGCAGTGCTGTGAGTACCTTCCATGTGTGCAGACGTGGTCTCTTCAGACGTTTTTGCATACAAATGCAGAGTCGAGATGCATGCAGTTGTTCATGGCCTCTGCCTCGGGAGCTGGCTGCACTAGAAGCTAACGCTGAGGCTTTGCCAAGTCTCTTCTTCCAGAGCAAACCTGTGCTTCCTTGCGAGTGCTTGACAATGCTGACTTCTCTCTTGTAGGTACGAGAAAGATATTCAGCTGTTCAAAAGTAAAGTGGTGGACAGCGTCAAACTATGCAGCAGTCATTTATTCGATCAGCCCAAAATAGAGGATCCATATGCAATTGTGTAAGTACCATGAGCAAATTCAGTGTCCTAATGTTTGGAGAGCAAGTTTTGGAATAGTTTTGTATTTGAGGCCTTTGTATTTGAGGCTGCTCTTTTGTAAGAGTACCTTGCATATTCCTACCTTTATTTCCTTCTATTTAATATTGAGTAAATCATAAATAATCAGACACTGCATTTACTGTTGAGAAGATCCATGACAATGCGAAGTAAGTTCTTCATCCTGGAAGCTCAGATTTGTAGTTGACTTGAAATTCAACAAACTAAACCAGCTGCTTTTACTGTATTACTTCTCTCCCTATGTTTGCAACAATGTGAAGTAAGAGAAACATATTTTCTCCCTAGTTTTTCTCCTTGGAATCCAGCTATACATGATGAAGCAAGAGAGAAGATGTTGACTCAGAAGGTATGCACAAAGTCCAGATTTTCGCTGTAAAAAGGGATTTATTGCTTGCTAAGGGAAGGAAGGTTCTGTGTCTCTGTGATGAGCGTGTGCTAGGCAGACCTTGCTGGACTTCTCTTCTGGATCTGCAGATGTGCTGAAGCTGAGTGGGTGCCCTAGAATGGGGTCCTAGCTGAGCAGTCAGGGCACTGCTGTGACGCAGGTGTGTTGGGCAGTGCGTCACCAGCCAGCTAGAAAGCTTTGGGCTGAGTGCAGTTGTTGGCAGCCTTGGAGGATGCTTTGTTTAGAGATGAGGGAAGAAGGAGGAAGGAGAAATTTGCTGACTGCTTTGTGAGCTTGTCCTGCACTAGTTGTGGTCAGTACTGCTGCGTAACCTGACCTCCCCAACTTCTTTGTTATCTGAGAGATCTTTAATTGGTGAACCAAAACTTCAAGGCTTTCTTCTAATCCAGAACCTTTTCGAGCAGCACTAGCAGAGTACCTAGCTAACGTGGCTCATGCTGCTGTTTTCTGATAAGTCAACGTCAGCTAATCGAGGGCTGCTTGGAGTTACTTCTGCCCCAGAGCGCTCAGATACAGCAGGGATGTGTTGGGTCATGTAGCTTTCAGCTGAGCAATACCTTTGGTATTTGTAGAGTGCATGAGAGGATTTGGGATATCTAATAATTCTGACCTTCGTTTTCTTCTACCTAGAAGAAGCCAGAAGATCAGCACTGCAAAAGCATGCATGTTTCTGGCCTGTCATGGGTAAAGCCTGGCTCAGTTCAGCCTTTCAGCAAAGAAGAGAAGACAATGCCCACCTAGCTCTTTCGGACAATGGCACACGAAACACTTTCTGTCGGTGGCGGGAATGTAAGGGAGGGAGAAACAGCAAAGCGGCAGTTTCCTTCTTGACTACGGATTAGTAAAAGCTGAACAGTAGCAGTGACTCCAGTAAACTGCTCGATGGATTACTGACTCAGTGTTTTACATATGCATTAGGTTTTAAAGGCTTGCCTGGAGTTTGGAAGTATCTCTGAACACTGCAGTACTTCTGTCTGAAGACTGTTTAGGGTGGGTAATTCCTCAGGGCTCTGAAATGCCTGGAGGTCTTGGGTTGCTTTTGAGCTTTTATTGTTTCCCTCCAGGAAATAGCAGCATTTTTGTTTTCTAAATTTTAAATTGCTGGCAGAAATATTGGGAGGAAATATGATGCCAGAGGTAAGCTGTGTTCATGTAAACTAATATAGCAGAGTTAAACACTATATTTAATGGTTTTAAATACTTCGGTTTCTATTGTAAATATATTAGGATTTGAAGTTGTAAATAGATGGTTCATCGACTCCATTTAGCACTTTCCAGAGGTAAAGCTGAGGGCGATACTCGGTGGATGATGTACTATTGATTTGTGAATGGATGTTGTCACTAAAGCACACATTAGTCTGACAGGGTGCAAGAAGAATGTCAGGCTTAATGGACTTATATTGCATAAACACTAAAATCAACGCTTTTAACGGTGGTCTCTTGAGCTAATAAAATCTTAGAATTTTAGATTCCCTAGGTGTCTGCACTGTAGGGATTCCTAGAATAGCTTGGCTAATGTGTGTTAATAGTGACATCTTACGAAAATAAAAAGGAATCATGACTTTGCTTCTGTCCCACTGTTAGTCCGTGTTGTAGACACTTAGCAAAGGCTGGAACTGGAATGGAAGCACCTGGCACCACGGGTATTTGTGGGTGGCAGGCGTCTTGTTCTGTGCTGACGAGACCGGTTAAATAGACGTGTGTTCCACTCCTAGGAAAACCTTTCTAAAGCCTGTGTGAGCTCAGGGCAGAATCCTTTAATTTCCACAAGAGTCTTCCTAACATGGTAACCCAGCATGATGCCTTACATAACAGGATTTCTGTATAGATTCAGAACTGGTGATGTCAGCCCTTCACACTGGGCTCTTTAACTCTTCGTACCTGGACTGACTGCCTTAATGCAAACCCTGCTGTCAGGAAACAAGTCCTGGTGACTTTGTGTGTAACTGTAAGTTCTTGGGTTTGTCTGGTTGATTTTTGTCTGACAGAAGCTAAATCCACTTGTCCTGTAACAACCTCTGTAATCACTGAGAACAAATTCTCAGCTCTTGCTTGTGAGGTCACCGCACATCTGAAAAGCTGTCATGCTCCGCGTGGTTGTGTAACGTACCGTTAGGGATGACTTGGTGTTTCTCTATGTCACTGAAGGATGCATGAATTAAGAATTTTTTCTCCTTTAGGTAGTGCTGAAGACTTAATGCTTGACGTTCCTTTGAGCCTTTTAAAGTTCCTGCCTTGGAGATGCAGCTGAGTGTCTCTAGTAATGTCTCTGCTGGAATTCCTGTTTAGGTGAAGCATGCAGGGGTCTGCAGAGAACAGAAGTCCTCTTGAACACAACACAGCAGGTGCATCCAGAGGTGCATTTTGTTGGACCGCTCTTTCTTGTTCAACTTCCCTTCTCTTCTAGAGGGTCTGTTACAGGACCTGGGCTCTTCAGGAAATGCTAAAATGCTGTGTCTGAAGTTTAGTACGTTTGTTAAGACTTAGGGGTAATAAGAGAAATGTAATTTAGAGTGGCTTTTTCCTAAGGAAACCTGAGGTTAGAGTAAGAGGTATTCAAAGCACAAGTTACCAGCCAGGTGCATTTGAGGGAGATGCTTGCAACTGAGCTCTGGCACTGAGCTCTCCAAAAGCGCTTTGCATGAGGTGCAGGTACTTGTAAACTGAAGGCTCTGCGGGGCTCTCGTCACGTAGATTAGTACAAGCAACTTGAACGTACTTAGAGGCCTTAAATGCGCTGTGTTTGTTGTTGAAAACTACTGAAAGCCGTGTTCCAACTGTAGTGGAAATCCTGTGGGCCAGGAGCACCCACCCCCAGCGGTGGCGTGTTGCCTGCGGTGCAGGCCGTGTGTGTCCTGATGGCACCTCTGGTGTCCCCTGCCCCAGTTCCTGGCTCACCTGCGGCACAGCTGCGGTCACTGCTCCCCGGGATCGTCACTGGAGAGGCCGAAGGCTGCATCCACCCCTCGTGGACAAGGGTGAGTGGCCTTGCTCTCTGGGGAGGATGGGAGGCGGGGCCGGGGGCAGCTTGTAGGTGTGCAGGACAAGGCTGCAGCGGTGACTGCAGTGGGGGACTCAGTTGTTTTCTGCCTCAAGCACTTCTGAAGTACGCAGCAGAAGCAAAGGCTGCTGAGCTGATGTGAGTGCGCACAGCCGCTCACTGGGGTTGAGGAAGGGAACTGTCCCAAGTCCTTGGTCAGGGGGAGTCTGCTGAGGGGGTTGTGTTTTTCAGAGGGAGTTTGCTGAGGTGATTGGGCATGCTTTGCTTTTTTTCTTTTTTTTTTTTTTTTCCCCCCTATTAAGAAATGAATTAACTGATCTGAAAGCTGAGCTTGTATTGCACGGAAAGTGGTGGTGTGGCTTAGTTTCCAAGGAAAATGTGGAAAAATTTGAAGAGGTAGTGTACTGGCCTGTAGTGCAGAGACTAAAATACTGTGAGCTCTTTCTTCTCTCGCTGTTATTTCTCTTACACCTTTCTTGGGAAAGCAGAAAGTGAAATGCTCCATATTTAGTATTTGAAATGTTCAGTGAAACAGGAACTCTTGTGTGGAACTGAAAATGGGCCTAGAATTTGGACTGAGCACAATGGCAGGGAGACAGAACCAGTGTTAAACTGGAAAGTGACAGTTCCTTTTTACTTACCTTTTTGATTATTCAGAAGTCTCTAATAAATCCCTGACTCACAAATTTCCTAAGCCACTTAATGGCAGGACTTGTGTAGAAGTTTAATCCCTTCTAATTTCGGGATGCTCTTCCACTTCAGCTGCAGCATGGTAGACGCAAAGCTGAATTCCTAGTGGTGTGTAAAGCAGAAAAGTGATTTTTATCCCCAAATTACTGATGGTGTTGGGCAGAGGTAAGCATGCAGCAGATCTCGAGCCGTATGGAGGAGTTGTTACCTAACATCACTTCAGAGATGTGGCTACAATTGTTTTATTTGTCTGATGGCTGCTGGCATTTAGAAAACACCACAACTAAAGATCAGAAAAAGCAATGACAAGAAAGGATCTAAAAACTATGGTTATTTGAGCAGGTTTTGCTCATCTTTGAGCTGCTGTGGCCACCTGTAGGGCAGGTGGGAAGGCTGGATTTGTCTAAGTGAAACCGATGTTAACAGCACTTTGCTGACAAGGAAATAATTCTGTTTTTAAAGAATGCTCAGTTTAGTTCAGAATGAATAATACGAATGACTTCTTTTCTTTATATAGAAAAAGGGGAGAGGAGAACAACTGGGTCGTCTGTAAGCAGCCTGTGTATTAAAAGGAGCTGTTCCAGGAGCAAGGTAAGCAAGTAAGAACTGAAACTAAAATTTGATACAAAATGGTTTTCTCCAGGAGTCAGCAGTCACCTTTCCATGTAGGGGTACATCATTTAATGAAACATGAACTGAAAAAAGTTGAAGTCTCTGTCAGTACGCTGGTAAAGTGGCATTTATAAAACCGCTTGTAAATGTCACCCTTGTCATTCTGAAATACGTAAGGGATATTTCAGAAAGAGAACTGGAAGTTGTGCTAGCAGGCTAAAACAGTTACATCTTGAAGCCAAGTATGAAGTTGTTTGAGATGTTACAGAAAGCTTACATATTTCCTATTTTTCTTTAGCACACCCCTGAAGTAGCTTTTTTAGATTTTGTTTTAATGTGTATGCTACAAATTGAACATCTGTTGTTCTTTACAATCTAAAATAATTGAGCGTTCCTTAACAATTTGATTTCAGAAAGGAATAAAAAAACAGCAGAAGCTGCTGAAACCGTTCCAGGGCTCTAGGTAAATCAAATGTAGGGGAAAAACCAGTATGTACCTCTAAAAACAGTTCCTGGCTGTTATGGGTCAGGCAGTTCTTAACAGCTTAGTTATGAATTCCTAAGAAGCTCCCTAATTTAGTTTGTACATGAGTACACAGGCTAGAATTTATGAAAACAGTTCTGCTTTCCTGCAATTAAAAGGTGAGGTGCTGCCTTCTTTCAGGAGCCTGCGCTATCTGTGATGCAACATCAGCCCGCTTTCATTCTTGCGTCCTCTGCCGTGTAGCCCGGACAGCCTTCCTCCTCCTCCTCCTCCCCCATGGTGAGGAGCGGTGCTACAAGGCAGTGCCTGAGCTGGGAGGGGCTGCCAGGTGACAGCAGTGCTGGGCGCTTCCACTCTGCAGGCAGTTGTCTGCTTAAGAGTTTGTCTGCTGAAGTCATGGTGTTTTACGAGTCAAGCCTTTTTGTGTGTGACTGGTTAGTGCCCTAACTTACTATTATTAGAAGCCATTAATTGCAGCATTTGACGGAGACTTCAATCAAGTACATCATGTGCTGTGTTGCCCCAGCTCCGTCGTCATTCTGATCTTCCTTTTGGCACCAACTGGCCAGTCTGAGCACTTGACAAATGCATGCTGCTCTCATGTGAAGCTTTTCTCGCACAAATGTTACTGTGAGTTTATAAATTCTTTATTGAAAAATATGCTTGCAATATTCCCATACAAAGTAATGTAAATGGCACAGAGTAACAAGACTTGTCTGACAACTTCATAAATATTTTTACAGCCACATCTACACCACTGCTCGACCTCAGCCGCTAGTACACAGGTAAGAAAAAGAGTTGCTTTTAATTTACCTTAATTGAGTTTACAATGGAATTAAGTCCTAAATCTTCGCATTATTCAAAGGAGCAGGAGTGAATGAAAATATTGAGCTTTGAAGTTTTGCTTCCTTATAAAAACTTCTAGAATCTGTGTGCTAAGTTGTACATGAACAACACCTCTGTCCCCAGTTGTCAATGAAAATGAGTAAATTGGTGCAGTGCACCGCCAGCTATTAGGAAAGGTCTAGGCATACCAACAAGGTTGGTATTTTGGCATTATTTTAAATGAAAACAATTAGTCTAATATATGCACTGCTTTCTTATGTCATTAGCAGAGGAGAGATTTCTCCCAGGCAGCCTGATTTTATCCATTAAAAAAAAAAAAACCCTTCTCCCTCCATCCTTTAAAACCAAAACAAAAGCAGAGTATCCATTTATAAGAGATGGAGGCCACCTTCCTTCTGCTGAGGAAGTGAGATGGCCAGTTCCTGCCTCTCAAGGAGAGCAGTCTGAAGGAACACCACAAGCATGTAAAATTCCTTGAAAAAAGCAAACATCCCGAGCTTCCCGCACTCATTACTGCGTACACCTCAAGGTAAAATGAGCTCTTAATGCCATTTCCTGAAGAGGGAAGCTGTGGGATGTCAATTTGAAAATAAATACAAAAGTCAAATTGCTTTCATAAAGAAAAACATCTGAAATCAGCCTCTGAAAAAAATATTCACATTTAGAAAGTGCCTTTGCAAATATACAGCAAAACTAACCTGCCTTAAAAACGACGCTTCACAGCCCTCTCCAAAGTGCCGCCTTTTGAACGTGAGTTCGCTTTACAACATTGCACAGCTAAAAACAAGGCATAAACAAGGTTATCTACTTCTTTTATACAACAAGGTGCCCAAACATCAGAGCAAAACAATGTGGTGGATTTCAGGGGCACACGCAGCATCCTGAATAGGATGAGAATCCATTCAGATAGCTTCCTTTGGGGCTCAGAAGGATTATTCCCATCTTCCCTTTCCAAGCAGAAAAACTGGGCTTTGCTAGACTATTCCTTACAGATCATTATTTTTATGGCAGTCATGATACAAAAAAAGACACCCTTGATTATGAGCATCTTGGTACAGTGCTCCCATGCTTGATGCATATGTAACTTCCTATTCCAAAGCTGAAAACAGTCAAGTTCTGAAAACAGTGTAAGGAGACCGTAAGGAGAGCAAACAGGTTCCAATACCTGTTGCAGGGTAGAAAGCTGCATCCTGGATGCATTCTCCAAGCAATAAAAAGCTTTTAAACTGCTTTCTCAAGCTGAAGTCTGCAGGTGGGTCACCTGCCTTATGGTGAGCATCACAACAGGCACGTCTGGGCTGCAGAGCTGGAATGCATCCTCGCTGTCTGGGCACCCGGGGAGCCTCCTCCCGCTGCCTCCTCACCAACACGGAGGCTTGGCGTGGTCCGGCAGGGGCTGGCCACCACCAGGGCAGGTGAGGAGGGAGGAGGGCAGCCCGACCCCTGTGCAGGCCCGGTGACCCCATGGATGCGCCGAGCTGCCTGGCCCCGCGGAGGAGCAGAGGCAAAACCTGCTGACCTCAGTGAGAGCCCCTGTCGTTGGCCACGTCCTGCAGGCGCCTCAGCAGTGCTGTGTGATTCTCCTGACAGATGCGCTTGGCAGGTGCTTCGGTACCATCTTCTAAGAGAATGCCCCTCTTCTTTGTTGGAGTTTCTCCTGTTCTAATCATGCTGTTAATTTCCTTTAGCCTCTGGGGAGAGATGGGGAAAAAAGTATAATTCTCTCTCATTACTGTGGCTACCAGAAAGCGAATTTCTGCAAACCCCCATTACAGCAGGCTTGTTTCTGGAGATGTGCACTACAGGTAGCGCCTCCCGTAACAAACCAACCCTTCTAACTGCCACAGTGCTCTTCCAGCTGTATTCATGGCATGTTCCCTTACACTCTAGGTGCGCTAATTCCCATCGTGAATGAAGGTGCTTCTTGGAGAAGATCCCTACTTCATTCTTGGTGACCAGAGATCACCGGATTCAGCCTGTTTCATATTCACTCGGTAAGTCTTGTCGTGCTGAGAGATGATTTTTCCCCCGCTAAGGAGATAGGAGTGTATGACTGTCCTTAACGCTCTGCTCTCTGAAAAGTCTTTGTGCCAAACAGCCCCTCCTGTTAGCTGAACGCAGGCGGTACTGTGGGCGTGCCTCCTGGGCCTTTCATGCATACCATTACCTTGGAAGAGTACACAAGTAACTTGGACACCTGACTGCTTTCCAGCCGCTTAGATGTGTACGCTGACAATTTGGAGAGCATTAGGTGACCAAGTACATCTTGAACATTGCAAACAGCAAGGTGTGTTGCATGATCTCTAATTTCACTACCAAAAATAACAGGTAGCATTAAGGAGTTATAAAACCCAACGAGAAGCGTTTAGTCTTACCTTAGATGGGCTGCTGCTGAAATAATAGAATATTTTCTCTCGAGGAGAGGGAGAAGACTCATTTTTGTGCGGTGAGATGTACACCGGGTGGTTCTGGGAGAGCTGTATTCTGCGAGGGGAGCTGATTCTCACAAATGGGTAGGGCGAGAGCGGAGGGGAGTCCGCCTGCTCAAGAGAAAAAAAAAATCACTCAGTGGCTGCTATTTCATCTCAGTAAGCTGTCCACAGTAAGACTTCTGTCAGCTGGTCACCTTAAACATGGTGCACGTTTTTTTCCCAACTACAGTCGTACCCATATTCATTTAGAACATGGGCAGGTTTTGTCATGCTTTTAGGCCATACCCATGTCTTATTTTTAACTGTATCTGAGGCTGGTGGGTGGCATTGCTTGGTGCTGTGTATTTCACACAGGAGGAAACAGCAAACGGGCAGCAAAAGGGCTCAATATCTCAGCACCAGAGTACGTTCTTGAACGGAAATTTGCCACCAAGAAAAATTCCTTTCACTTGCTTTCCTTAAAACGAGGTTAGCTAAGAGTGTCTGACTACAGGCACAGTACAGTAAGATCTATTTACTAACAAGAAGCACAGGGTTAACTTACCCCATTTGCAGTATATTTCAGGGCAAATTCCTTAATCTGCTCAATGTAGATGTTGTTGTAGAATTGTATGAGGTCCCCTCTCTCTTCCTCCTCGGTATCGCTGTTCGCCCCGGTCAGGCGGGTGGGTGTAGGGGGAGCACTGCTGGGGTGCGGCACAGGCAAGGTGCTGCTGGACCGCATCACGGGGCTGGAGTCTCTGCTAGCTGAGGAGACAAGAGCGAGCCCCTTTACCCAGCCACCGCTGCTCTGTGCGCCTCAGTCATGTCAGCAGCACTACAGCGACCAGGCACCTGGTGCCAGTGTCGGTGATCCTGCTTAGCATCTTCCCTCCCTGAAGAGCAGCATGTTATTAAAGACTCGCTAACTGCAGAGTGTAGGTGCAGAGGTGCATTGATTTCCAGCAGCTTACTGGGTGAACTGCAAGTGGCTTTTTTTTGTATCAGCTGAGCTAAAACTCCATTTCTCAGGCACTGGTGCTATAAATCCAACAGCAGCTATTCCTTGTTGCCAGCTGGCACAACCTCAGCTAAGGAATGTCAGTTGTTTTTCACTAGTGGTAGAAATATTTGGCTTGGTAGTACTTCCTGCTGGTTTAACATAGGAAATTGCAAAATATTTTTTTTTTCCTCCCTTCCTTGCCACCTTTGTGACAGAAAACATAAAGACCTACAATTATAATGTCATCTATTAACTGTCTTGGAAGCTGGTTCTAAGAATATGCAGCCTCGCTTGCTTTCCTATGCAAAAGTTAATTCAAGGAAAAAATGTGTCAGTTCAAATATCAAGGAAAGACTTCATCCACGCTTCAGAGGCATCAGATACGCTAGAACAGATGCTATGAGGGGCTGGTTTGGTCTCACCTATGAAGCCAGCCAGCTTCTGCTTCTCAGCTGAAGTATTAAAAGGAACTGCTGCAGCTCCATGGCCGTTATAGGGAAGTAACAGTGAACATGGGCCAGCACTCATCTGCTTTCATTCTACACAGGCAGGTTCACTGATGTACAAACTTATCCGACGAGTTCAGGCCACCATTGTGGTAAACATGGTGACAGATTCACAACCGTTCCATAAGGCAGGCGCAGCACTAAGCGTGAGCTGGCCACTCCTGCATGCAGCCAGTATGGTCTTATCGAGGAAGGAACTGTTTGGTGTGTGGGATGGCACAAAATCCAACCTGTACTGCGTGCGCTGTTTTGGAAGTGGGATTGATTAAACCCAAACACATGGAATTTGGAGACACTCACTTCTTTCTTTGTTCCTCTCTTTGCTTCTGTCTGTAGGTGAGTTCTGCTGGCTGCTGCTATCACTGCTGCCGGACTGGCGGCGGCGTCTCCTGCCTTTTATCAGGACGCTCCGGTACACCTGCAGAGAGATGGAGCGTAACGGAGCAAGAGGGATTGGATGTGCAGTTGCACAGAGGAAACCATGTACAGCATGACACATCTCCTTTTAAGAAAGCTTTGTTGCGGTGTCAACTTGTTTTTAACAGGGGAAAACGCAGCCTCCAAAGAGGGTGGTTACCCACTAGGCACTGTCGCTGCAGGTTAAGTGAAGGTACAGGTATGGTTTAGCAGAAAAAGCTTCAGCAGTGCAGGATTTGGGTATGACTGCTATCTGTAAGGAGAGTGACTCACAAACTGCGTTCATTCCATTCCTAAAGTAGAACTGAGGCAGTTAATAAAGGACAGTGTTTGGTACTAACTGCACTTACATGACTCTTGGCTTGTGGTTGTGTCCGGTAGCAGCGCATAATGTTCTGAAATGATCTGTCTTCCTTAGTAACCTAAGGACAGACAAACAGAAGAGTAGTTTTTCTGTGTGTGTGGTTTTCTTTTTTTTTTTTGTTTGTTTGTTTTCTGGCCGTTTAGGGGTGGTTATCTTGTGAGTTGTGTGAGGAATTTATAACCTTTGGACTAAAAAGTGTGTTTATTCAGCTTACCTTAGCCATTACATAGATGGCACACATCAGCAGCTGGTCCAAATGTCTGTCCATCATGATTTCGGGGCAGCGCATCAAGGAATACTCAAAACACGTCCAGATCTTTTTCCGCAGCTCATCAGAGATGTCCAGTTTGACGGAGAGATCCCGCAGACGCACGCTGGCTAGGTGATACACCTGTGGGGACAGAGACTGGGCCTAGGACCACACTGGTGCTGCTCGTCTCCTCCAACATGAAGCGTAGTTCAGACTTGTGCAAATGATGAACCAAAAGAAGAGCAACTTGCTTACAAGACAAAGACACTGTACTGGTATTGATGCTAAGAAAGCATTTGTTTGAAGTTCTGGCATCATCCGGAGTACAGAAATGGCACTGCATAGCCTACAGAAACCACTGTACCGAATAAATAAGAATGCCTCAAAGGTGAATTTCTTTCTTTTAGAGAGCCTTTAAGGAAATGGACACCTTTAAGCAGCTGCTGGTCATGTAAGTAATCTACTTCACAGCTGTAGCGTTAATCTGCTCCACTGACAGTGAGAAATTGTCTGCACAAGAGAACTGCTCTTCAGGTATGCCTCTGAATAGACAAAGGGCGCACATTGTCTTTGACTATTCTATTAAAAATAAGGAGATATTTTAGTATGGCAGAATATCACTGAGCAAAGCACGAATGAGACTGAGAAGTACCTTTCTAAAGAAGAGAGAAAGCGAGCCCATCTTCCGGGGCCTAGCGGCTGCGGCAGTGCTAAACTGCTGGGTTTGTCTCTGCTCTCCAGGAGAGACCTGCTGCACCGTCACCTGGCCCGGCAGCTGCAGCGTTGCCCCTGGCATCTGGGTGCCCAGGGTGCCCGTGAGAGTCTGGGCGCTGAGAGGCTGAATGGAACCAGAGACAGCTTGAGGCTGGGTGCCCACATTCACCTGGACTGGGAAGAAAGTTATTCCCCCACTCTCATTGGCGATACCTGTAACAGAATGAAAAAAGGAAAAAGAATCTGATGTAAGAGCAAACTGTGGTGGTGTGTAGGGTGGTTTGTCTGGTGTGGGTTAGGGTTTTTTTTTTTTGTTTCTATTTTTTTTAAATATTCTGGAATAATTCAGTAATGCTTTCATTAGTTGCTTATAATATATAGATATGAAATGTTTCAGCACAATACTTTGGACTTGGCATCATAAGGAGAATAGAATTGAACAGGTATTTAATAAGAATGCCACTTCCTTCCCCCTGCCAGTTGAGGAAGGAAGGCTTATTGAAATAACTGAGTTTTATATGTAGGCATTGGCAGGCAGATATTTGTGCTGTTAGTGTCCCGTCTCTAAATTCTGCTCACCTATTCATGCAATTCTTGTCATTATAAATTCTTCTACCAGGTGTTGGGCATGCTGTTCCCCCGCTTCCCCTTACTGTGCACTGATACTCTGACAGGAACCAGCCTAATCCTACAGCAGCTCTTCTCTTACCTTGTACGGGTATGGTAACAGTCTGCCCGTTATTGGCTGTAACAGTGGCTGTTGCCACTGTCACCAGCGTCTGCCCTGGCACCGGCGTTACTGACACAGCTTCAGGGTTCACGTTCTGCACAGGCACCGTATTTACCACAGGCTGCTGGGAAACTCTTACTGGAGTTCCATTGTCAGGGGCGGTATCATTATCAACAAACAGTCTTCTCCTCGTTGGATTGGCTGTGGGAGAACTGTATCTGTCGTACAGGGTAGTTGGAGAAGATGAAAGGCCTGAGGATTTAGAAAAATGCAGAATATAAATCCCTTCTTAAACAAATACATGACAAATCTACTACGTCAGCTGGAAGCATTTTAAAAAAATTTCATGTCTACATTTGTGGCTTACAGCTTACTGTTTGAGATCAAGTCATCTCTGATGCTGTGTTCAAGATTCTTCTAAGCTAATGCATTACGTTTTAGTTTCCCAGAGAAAGGGAGTTCTATGAGGCTTCACAGAACTAAGCATATGCTGGAGCTCCTATTCTGGTGTAACAATGAAGCAAACTGTTTGGGGGCTCCTGATTAGAATATATAGATTCATGTATTTTTTTATAGATGTGTGTACACACCCCTACCGTTAATATACATGAACAACCTGTACCCACCCTAACGGCTTTGCTCCGAAATGAGGAATGTGGCTGTCTCAGCCATCTGACTTACCGATGTGAGCTGCAGTAGGAATACCATTTACAAGTGTTTGCAGCCAGCTGTGTGTTGACATGAGAACAGCTTCCTTGCTGGATGCCATTTGGATTTGTGAATTAAAGGCATGCTCTAAGAATGATAAATATGTCATGCTTAAGAAAGAGCTCACCTTTTCCTAGGCCTCCAGCTTCAGCACGAACCTCGTTTATCCGTCTTGGTGTCAATGGAGAACTTACAACACTGTTCCCAGCAGATCTCTCAAAGTACTGTGGTGGCATTACCTAGAACAGTTGGACTTTTAGTAGTGTTTCTGTAGCACAGGTTCAATGCATACCAACTTTTACAACTTCTAGACCAAAAATCTTGAATAACAAAACAATACGGAGGAAAATAAAAACAATGAAGAGCACTGGAAAATTACTCCAAGTCAAACTTAAAAACATGATAGCGATTGTGCTACTGTAGAAGATACAGTCCTGTAATTATTTGTGACTATAGTTGGAGTCTGTACTTAACCACGCTCCTTCTTCCCTAGTAGTCCTTTCAGGTGCAAGGGACCCTTTCAAGCCCTCCCTGCGCTTCCATTTTATTCATTGTTCCACTCCTCTGTGCGAACACCGAGTGAGAATCGTCTCTGCACATCTGCATTTGGATGTCTCTGCAGAGGAGACAGTCCATGGACAGACACAGTTACTGTTTCTCTGCCCTGCTTAGCTTGTAGGGCGAGACTGACATCTGGGCATGTAAAGCCTGTCCTTCAAGGTACGATGCCTGCTCTGCCCTCCTGTGTGACATGTGAAATGCGTTATGTGATAGAAAGAAGCGCTTACCTCTTCACAGCTAGGAACCTTGTTTTCATTGTCTCTGATTCTATCCCACAGAATGGATTCCTGTTTCCACGCCATGCTTTCCAGGATCTGTTCTTCAATATGATTCAGATGTTTCACTACTTCCCGACAAAGGCCATCTTCTGCTCTAATAAAAACCTCTATTACCTGTAAAGTAGAGAATTATGAAATCCACAAAATACTGAATGAACAGTGAATGAGTACAATAGAGTTGTTTTCCTGTATTTCTTCTCACAGTAAGATCTAACTTGAAATTTCCAAGGAGGAGACTAGCAGAAGTATTAGATTGCATCACTATGGTTCAGCCATGGTCTTGCAGGTTTCTCAGGACAGGTATCTGCATCTTTCTGAACAAGCAATGAAATGTGTCGAGCACTGCTGCACTGCCGAACAGCTGCAACAGCAGCTCAGGATGCTGGGCCACCGTAGTTCAGGATAAAATGATAATGTTAGTTGTTGCACAGACACCTGGACACTGCTCCTCTGCTAAACTGACCAACAGGAGGCTGATTTCTAAATGCCCAAGCCACACCCCAGCATCACAGCCAGCTGTAAAATATTTTTCAATACAAAAAGGGGTGAAGCTGAGAATGACGAGTTAATGTACAATTTGACCTGCAGGTAGGACGTTACTTAATGTGAGTCAAGAGGAGGCAAGACTTGATCAGCATTTTTTAGCTGTTAAACACTTTACCTTATAAAAATGATAAACTGGAATGTCAAATATTTCAGTGATGAAGGGGAAGTTTCCAGGTGGCTTGTATGTAAAGGTGATGATCTCAAGGCAACATGCCAGCAGAGATCGATGAAACACATCTTGCTCCAGGATTGCCTGCAAGAGAGTTGCAAATGTTAGTGCTTAATTTACGCTGTAACTACCGAACAGTACACTGCTTTCTCTTCTGCCTCTACAGGGAGATTGTCAGGCTTTTCAAGAGATCTGCTTTTGTAGGTGACAGAGCAGAGTCCAAACTGAGACATGTTTCACTCTGTACAAGTTCTATATACCCTTGGTGTTCGCACACGTAAGTGATTTCTCGTACAGTGTTTCTTCCAGCCAGGTACACTTCCGGGCTACCTGTCAGAGGATTACCCTCATTTAAACTAGTGCTGTCATGCTCTACGATTGCTTTCTTTTTTGTAGATCCAGCTTTCGAAATAAGGTACAATTGGATTAGTTGTACTTACAGATAAGTCAGTGTCTCCCAGTCTCCTCCTCTCTTGCTCAATGACTGACTCCAAAACCTTGTAATACAGTACCTCAGCATGACGAAAATGCTTGCTGGCAACATCTGCAGGAATTATAAATAGAAATAATATTGTGAAATGCAATTAAAGAATCACTGTTTACCTTATGCTATAGGGATGAAGCTATTTATTAGCTTGTGTGGCTGCACTGCCTTCGGGACTAAATCGGACTAACGCTAGAGAGGTGATGTAACCATGGGATCTCTCTCCTGTGTCGTGCACTGATGTGAGCGCAGAGCAGAACTCGTTACTGAACTCAGAAGAACATACCACACAGAAGAACAATCCTGAACACTGCTAAAATATAATGCACGCATTTCAAGTTCAGAAAACACACTGTTCGGAAAGGGTCTGTGGTGATCTCACACTGTGCAACGCAAAACGCTGAAGCAGCTGTGTTGGTGAGAACAGATACAAAGAGCATAAGGCCCTGTTCAGAAACAAGGTGGTCAGAGCATCTCATCATTTTTAATCCATTTTCACTCACTTCACATATCTTGACAGCTTTAGAAATAATACTTTGTGTTTATACTAGCAAGATTTTAATACCTGTATTAACCAAAGTTGCTGTAGGAATTTTGAACCCTGCAGTTAGTCAGGTTTTTCACTACTATTACAGAAATCCATGCTTAGATTTGAGAGAAAAAGTAGTAAGTGCCCTTGAGTGCTATTTTCTGTAGAACTTAGAAGTACCATCAAATTCCAGGGATCCAGGCCATGAACATTTATATAAGGTTGAAGTTGCCATGTCTTGAGCGTACCAGGAAAAGCCAGAAGTAATAGAAAAGACTCTTGTGGTAAAGCACAGCTTCTATCTAAAACCAAAGTCTACTTCCAAGAGACCAACATTTTTAAATGCACTTCAATTCCTACTTGTCTAAGTAAGTAAAATGTTTCCCACCTTTGGAAAAATTACTGAATTCTCCTTCAGACTGCATGTTCTGGCAGTAGACTTCATACATTTCTTTTACTCTGCTTGCAATAGATTGAGAAGGATCTCTGGAACATGCCCTGAAAATACAAACTAAATGTTTTCCATGTCCTATTCCTACCGAGGCAAACAAACAAATGAAATAAAACACCAGAAACTCCGACAATTTGGATAATGTGACTGCAGCATGACACCATAAATACCTTGGCCAGCATTGCGAACACACCCCTACATGCCTAGCTGTGTTTGTACTGTCAGACACCCATGGCATGTTACGATTTGTACAGCAGTACACGTGCACATCTTTTCACGACAAGGATTTAAGACTTAAACAGCCTTTTCCATGTGATACAAAACATGCTTTAATGAGTGTTGTACCTGAGGCAGAAGGTTATCTACATGGAGAAAAATTCTTTTTCATCTCCTGCAGGATGGAGTGACTTACCAGGTAGCGAGATGTGCTAAATGCTAAGAATAAAAGTCTTGAAAATACTTGTATGAGCAGTTTGCTGGTAAAGCAGCTCAGAATGTTGTGTTCTTACAGCTGTCAGTTTCTCAAGGGTCAGTGTGTAGAAATAAGACACTTCTGACAGTTAAATGTCCCTCTGGCTTCTATTTTGTTCCAGATCCATTCATACTTTACATTTTGGATTATGCTATTTAGCAGTAACATTTGTTGTTATCTTTCCACTTTTTGAATAGTTTTTGGTTAGCTAACATCAAACTTACCTGAAGATTTGCTCCAGGTTTTCACTGGGGGCATTTTTCAGCCCTGCCAGCATGGTGTGCAGGCGGCTCAGGCTGTACGTTGCAGTGGAAACAGGCGTCACGTAGGGGTTGCTCTCCTTGATGTACTTGCGGCAGGTAAGGGGGGTCGTAATCCGAAGTGATTTAGACTAAAAAGAGCAGAAGGATGCACGTAAAACTTAGAGCTCATAACCCAGAAGTGTCAGCCTCCGGAATTCTTTCTTAACCTGTTACTCTATGTATGTGGGAAAGAAGACCAGGAATCAAACAACCCCAACCAGTTCATGTCTCGGGTACTGGCCAGCAGTGACAGATGTGTCTGTGTCAAACACGGATGTAGAAATGCATGAGCAGTGATGAATTGACCGAAACACACTGAAACACTAAAACCAGACACAAACTCCACTCCTTCCCCATAAAAACTGCAGGCGAGCACGCCAGACTCACCCTGTCAAAGTGCTGCTGCAAATTGTGCTTCACTTGCACTCGCTCGGCGGTTTCCGTTCCCGACGTTGTATTTAAGCACCTTGTGAGAGTTCCAATTTCTTCATCTGCATCCTCCCCCAGAAATATTCGCTCATCGAGATTTCCTACTGACAAAACATACTCCTCATAGGCCTTGTTGATGGCTTTGCTACAACAGAGAGGAAAAGACAGATGAACGCCTTTATTTAGACAGTGCTTTGTTTACCTGCTTACTGAACAAACACCCTTCCGGCCTGTCAGAACTTACTTTAGCCCCATCTAAAACCTACAGCATCTTACACACAACAGCGGCAAGGCCATCATCTTTCCGTGCTGTCTGATGGCTTGCCATGTGGTGTAGCTACAGGAGGATCATAATGTAACGCAGACAGCTGGTGTTTGGCTGGCAGCTCCTCGAAATTTATGCAGCATCACAGCACCATAAACTGCATTTACCATTTCTATACCGTTCAAAAGAAAACATCACATCCTACTCAGCATCCCTAGGCTTATAAAGCAAAAAACATCACCAAACCTGTTTTTTCCCTCCTGCTGTGCACCCCACAGCTTTTTCTTCCTAACACTTACATTAGATTAAAAAAAAAAAAAATCAAAGAGACACAGACAAAAGCAGACATGAAGTAAGGCTGTACTGAAAATCATTCCTCTCAGGCCTCAGCCATACCACCTCCAGAGAACTGAAACACATTGCAATGTCACACACAAGTGGCAGTAAGTATACAAGTTAGCCACCTAGGTTAGCGATACTACTGCGAGTGCAACTGTGTGACAATGCAAAGGGATGCAAAGGCAAACCAAGCCACCAATAAAGTTACTCACAAGCTATCTCCAAAGTTTCCAGGATCCAGAAATCCAGTCAGGTTTTCATCTTTTCCTTTTAAAAGCTGTAAGAGAGAGAGGAGCAAAGAATGGATACGTCAGTTTTTAAAGAAGTTCTGAAGATTATGAGAATAAATACAGAGAAATTTTTCCACATCACAAACATGTAGGCCAACCTTCTTGTCGAAAAGTTTCCGAATGTACGGCTTCCAAAAGTGCTCCTTTATACCTTTTGCTTCTAAAACTAATCCATAATGTAACGAGCAGAGTTTTTCAATGATGCAGGGAGGATCGGATGATGCTTTATAATCCTTACTGTGAAAGTCTTCAGGTAAACCTACAGTTAGGAATAGTGTATTATTTAATTTGGTGAATTCATGTCTTACTAAACTCAGACTCTGCTACGTGGTCTAGGTAGTGCGAAATTGAACCAGTACACAAATTAGTTCCCTTGAGGGAAGCACAATGCATCCTCAGTTTGACAATGATATCAAAACAGCCTTCTGAGTGACAAACTTACAAAGCTCAGATACCTGGTGACAGAAGTATCAGTTCTAAGAGAAAAATGATCCAACACTTGTGAACTGTAACATTTATTCAAATAAGTTTGAGATAACGTCCCCGTGTGCATCCAAACCACTACAAAATGCTCAACGCTGCACAATGCTGACAGCGCAGGGTAAGCGTGGAGAGAATTGCATCACTGAGCAAGTGGAAGCTCACTCGCATTTTCAGTTACCAAGTCCACCCATGTTTCCATTCTCCTCAGAAAGAGCACAGGAACACCCCAGAACGGAGAGAGCAACCATCAAGGTGCCTGCCTGCACCTGAGCACTGGGTCTCTCAAACCCTGTCACCTCCTGACCGTCCCACTGTGACCTGTCATTATCTACCTTCCTCTGACGTTAACGTGTCAGGAACGAAACGTTTGGTCTGGAGATTCCTTCAGGGGTATTTTCACAGTGTGTTCAGTTCCTGACTTAATGTATTATTTACAAAATTCCATAGTGTGTTACTACATTGGTAGAAACGTAACTGTGTCGCCAGACAGAGAAAATGGTGATTCCCACATATTTCAAGGCACTATCATTCAATTGATTCTCTACCACATATGCTCAAAGCCATTTCAATATAGCCCTAGAGGTTCTTGCAGACTTCAGATAAAGACTTTTTTTTCAACATACCTTTAAAATTGGGGTTCAGAAGTTCTTTACGGTTAGGACATTGGAGGGCATTTCCATACACGAGATCCAAAGCACATAACAGGAGATGGTAGGAGTTGACCAAGTCATCGCTGATCATAAGAAAATTGCCTTCAGCATCAGAAAGACATATGAGATTAATTACAATTAGCATAGATTTAAAATTATTTTACAAAAAAAAACTATTGAGATTTCTATTTCCTATCAAGTTTTGGTGACTAAGATTGTCAATATGTGCCTAGGAACACAGGGAGTAAGACAGACACGTATGTAATAAAATACAGCAAATACCATCATACATTATGTTTTCAGGAACAGCAGCAACTGTATAGGAATTCAAGTATATGCTGCTGTTCTGAAAACAAATCTTACCAGAATGCTGACAAACATATTGTATGGCGGACTCCCTGCCCCACAGCAACCTGGTTACTCAGTGCACCAATACAGCGCCCCAATAACGTGAAGCAGGGCAAACTCACGTAAACCGCCCTGAGCAAGAACAGCAGAAGCCCCAGTGCCCGGCGCTGTTACATCCTCCAGCAGATCCTCCCTCCATCTGTCTGAAGCATAACGTTGTTCTACCATCGTGGAAGGCAGAGCGGGTTTTGACTGACACTCTCCTCTCCCCCAGTTTTGCATTGCTATGAAATGTTGCAAACAACTTTTCACGTTGGCTAGGACAGAGCCAAGCGCTGAGATGCCCCAGGCAGAGCAAGCTGCCCACCCCTCCAACTGCCCCACGTTCTCCAGAACAAACCCACAGGCAGCTCCATCAGAAGGTCATTTTTCTTTACCAATTATTTTCCTCACAAAAATTCTGTTGGGGGCATGCTCACTACAAACAGATTTACATTTAACTTTTATTTCTCTAATGCTTTATGAAAGAGTAAGACCGTGCATCTTCAATCTGGTTTACAATGCACCGTTATTTGATATAGCTCTAAGATGAATTTTATTCATCATCTTCCAGTAGAAAAGAATATTTGTACTCTTTTATCACCTTTCACAGAAAGATAATTTCAACGTAGGCAGTTGAACTACTTAAAATAATGAAGCCTACACGAAGTCTGTATTAACTGTATGCTTCCATCAGAGTTATTTCCAAATCATTAAAACCTCATGACAGAAATCAAAGGCCTAAATAAAATAGCCAAATGTTAATCTATATATTACAGCAGTGACTCTATAACAGAATCAATTTCATAGGCATAAAGTCCAGCATGGCGAGAGCCACCAAAGTCAAAAATAAATAAATCTCATTTTACAGTACAAGTAGTTTCATAAAAAACATTTGTTAAGTCAAGGACATTTCAAACAACAGTTGACTACTTCCTGTCACAACCAAGCACGAAATAATAGAACGGTTACGTCAGTGCAGCAAGAGATCTTTCATCCAATTGCCATATTAAAGAAATACAGCTATAGAGTCTAAAGCTATAGAGTCTAAACAGAAATTCTTAAAAACGGCACACACAAAGAGCATTACTGCTAAACAAAGTCACCGTCTTACTTTGCAGCGTGTAGCAAGGGCACAAGCAAAATCTGTACTTGGTGCACTTGTGCGTCTGAGCACAACGGCTGTCAGGCTGCAGAAACATCACGGTGACAAGCCAGAACTTGCCACGGAGGTGTGGTTGCCATGATGGGGATTATGCCAGCCCTCAGAACACAGTAAACACAACTTCATGGAATATTCCATGTCTGGAACGGTAAATGTTTAGTCTGCCTTTTTGTACTGCCACACTTCAATGAAGTTACCGCGAGTCACCTACTGATTTCACAGTTCCTAACTACTGCCATTTTTTATCTTGCAAAGCTTAATCGGCAATGCCATCCTCACGGTATCCTAGCCTACACCCTCAGTTTGTACGTCTGCCACTGCCTGCCCGCTAACACGCAGCTAACCGCCGGTCTGGTTACTCCAACACACCGACCAACAATTCAGAAGACCAAGACCCACGCAGACCCTCTGCACCCTGCCCGCATGGAACTCGCAGCCTGTCTGGGAGAGGCAGCTCCCACGCGGGACGGGACGCTGCCACACAGCGCTCCTGCAGGACCGGGCCCCTCCTGAGTGCTGCCCAGCGGGGCGCTGGTGAGGGGCCAGCCACACCGCCAGAAACTCTTCCACAAGGGAGCTTGCTGGCAGCCCTCTGCTGTGTGGTGCCTCGCAGAGAGGATGATCTGTGCTGGACAGAACTGGGGCCGGGTAACTCAACGCTGAGACAGCCTGCCCTGTCCTGCCCTCAGAAACAAGCAATTAAGGGTACCACAGCACACTCCAGGAACATTAACACTGATTTACTTTGACATTCAAAACAAACACACACCTGTCAGTCCTTCTGTTCTGCTTTTCCTCATAGAAATCAGACTATTAGTGTTCTTCGAGAAGTTCTCATGAAAAACACACAAATTCTCTGGATATTATTAATGGACCAGAATCTACAAAAAACAGTTCCTTTAACTAGGAACACAAATCTTTATCTTCCTCGAAACACTACCTTCTTAACACAGAATTCCCAGGGAACTCTCACCTGAACCACACCTGGATCATGTCCTAGGTAAGCAGAAACACTGGGACACCCAGATTTAATGAAGACTTGACTACAGATCACGCTGCATGACTGAACAACTTCAGCCTAAAATCTCTGGGAGTTTCACTGTCCCTCATGCAAAAGGATTACAGTTCCCTCCTGCGGCTTTTTCTCCCATCAGTCATTATCAAGAGAAACTGCTGAAATCCTCTGCTGCCGACACGAGCTGTCAGGGCGCTGTTACAGTGGAGGTTTCACAAGGGTTGCAAGGGACCGGCTCTTCCCTGCATTCCTTCTACGGAAGCCTGGCAACGGAGGACTTCCCGGTGTGTGTTGCAAAGGAACCTGAGTCTGCAGCACACCAGCCCTTTACATCTAGACTGCTATGTCCAACGAGCAAGAGGTAATCATCCCTGCGAGAAAGATGCAGGCCTACCCAGTAACACGTATCGCTACTCAATTTCCATGCGGTTTTTAAAGAGGTGGGGGGGGGGCTGTCAAAGAATTGGGACGCTACCTGTGATAACAGCATGAAAGCAACCACGCACAGTTTTATGACGCATTTTTACCAGTTTGAGGAAAATATCTATGAAATACTATCACCATTGTTGGAAAGTTATGAAGAGCTGAAATTCTTTGATCCTGCTGAACGTAAATCTGTACCTCGTATTGATTACGACTGCACCTAACTACGCATTCACAGCAACTCGGAGCTGATTTTCCCTTGGAATTACAGCCCACATTGCCAAAATACTGGAAACACCGCAACAATATCTCACATAAAACTTCCAAACCGTTTGGACACATGGCTCACCTTCCAAGTGTGGTAGCACATCCAGCTGTGGAAAGTTAGCCACAGCGCCTTCCTCCCGGCTGCTCCAAGAAGGCCCTTTCTGCTAAGGGCCGGCAGCTGTCTAATGTTTATGGATCGATAGAAAACAAAGACTAACAAAAACAGGCTTGCAGTAATCCCTTTCAAGTCTCCTACCTTTTGCATGAACAAACAGCACCCAGCAAAACTGGAAGACTTCAGTCACTGTGCACGGTTGTCGCCTTTTGGGGAAAAATACAGCAAAAAGACACGGTAAGCTCAATGAAACGACAGAACACCACACAACGCCCCACTCTTCTGAAAGCAAATTGGCTTACTAGAGAGTAGCCAAAATCTCAACCATGCCCCTCCCAAAAACACAAAACAAAACTTGACTAAAGTAATAAAAAAGTTCACATTCATTTTTTTTCTGGTATTTACAGTCCATCTTCACCAGCCGAAGTGCTAGCACAAACAGACATAACCCTGTTAAGATCAAATCAGCCAGAAAGAACGCTAGCACATAAGGCCAGCACAGAATTTTCACAGCACTCACAATGTCAACAGTAACAAATGTCAACAGTAACAAAGAAATAAAGGTTCTGCTGTGAAGCGAAATACACAGATCTGTCTCTGTGAAGAAAACCACAGGGATCGACAGGCACTGAACCAGGCTGAGCGCTGAAGGCTGTACAGATCACAAAATGACCCGATTCTTCGAGCCGCTCCCAGTATTTCTTTTGCCCACAGCCTGATTTTCATCTTTCCCTGTTATCCCTTCCCTCAGATAATGGAAACTTCACAGCTCTGGGACTTAGTGCACCCTGTCAGATCAAACTGGAAAAGAGATTCCAAAATTCCTGTACGTGAGGACTGACGGACCACCTCTGATACACAAAGCACCGCTACCAAAGTGCGGTTAGAATACCACTGAAACAACCAGACCACCTCTCCACGGTTTGGCAATAGCAATTCTCCAGAGGCAGCCTGTAAACAACAGAAATGTACCTCTGTTTTCTGCCTCTCTGTTGACGAGGTTGATCTTCTTGAGGATATCTGAAAATATCCTGGAAGATGGGCTCATACTTCTTAAAAATTACTGCAGAAACCGTGAAGTTTCTCTCCAGTCTTTCAGTCCGTTCTCTGAACTGGGAGGGTAGATTTGCCATGTCTTCCCATTTTTTCATCTTGTTGAAGAACTCAATCAGGCTGAAAATATCAAACAGGTTAGATCTGAGAGGCTTTTCTTCCATTTTGTTTTGCTTTGCAGAAATATACTATACATTTACACTCGTTCACAGCAGAAGTGCAATGACTGCTTTCCCAACTACTGACAGAATGGCAGCGCTGCAAGCATGCCAAATACAGCTCAGAGCAGAGCCGGTCCTTCCCCTACAGACACGGGAGAGCTCAGGCAGCTCGCAGCACCCTGACATCCCCTGCTGACGGCCGTGCCGCACAGTCACGGTTCTGGGCTCCAGCAGCCGGGTCGCTCGCTACAAAGTCAGACTTCTGACAGTTTTCTGAACAATCTGCCTACTTAAATGAAACAAAATCTCAGCTCTACCGAACACTGAGAAGATCTCCAAAGTATGAAAAAATAAAGAAAGTGTACCGCTTGTACACATTCCAGCACATTTCAGTTCATAGATTTAGCTTCTGTTCACTTTCACCCCTTTTTCAACACTTTTTTTTTCAACGTTATTCGTCTTTTATAGCCCAAACCGCAGAAACTAATCAGCCACGTTCAGTTCCGTAAATTTCTGATTTGGATAAAAATGTTTTTAGAAGAACCCTTTTGTACTGTTTAAGCAAGTACCAGTGCTCTAACAGTACGGGGACAGGGAGAGGAAGCACATAACGAGTGCTCCCAGGAACGTTCCGCCTTCTGCCTATCTACTAATTGCAACAAAACAACCACAGCGCTGATAAACAAAGTCATTAGTTTCAGGAAGTTTTCCTCCATTACTCTGTGGACAAAAACATTTGATAGAAGTTTATCAGAATCTAACATTGCTTTTTTTTCATAAAGGAACAACAGATGAAAAGCGAAGTTGCCTTGCCAAAATAAAAAAGGGATGGAAGAGGTGTGAATATTTTCTGAGCCAACTAAAAACCCCTGCTCACGTCAGAAGCTCACACCGCGCACTCTTCAGAAGTGGACTGCTCCCCAGGGGTCGGTCTCTTCCACTTTTGAGCACGGGCGGTTGAATCTCTAACTTAGAAAACCAGTGTTTTTACAGCGCTCTGATGACTAAGATGAAACCATCCTGTGCACGTGGCAATGAGCTACAGCACACAGATTCTTGTTGTACAAATTCCGCCTTCAAGAATGACATCCAGTCTTCGTTCTTAATCGCTAAGTTTTTCAAACTGATCAGTAGCCTTCGGGACTTTGTGTTTTAAAACTAGCAAAGCGAAGAGTTACCTTTGTTCCGAACAGCGTAAGATTCTGGTCAAGGACACATAATTTCCCTCGACCGTCCCCCTGCTCACGGTTGGAATTGCTTTTCTGCAAGCCACGTACAAGGCACACGCCAGCCAGTGCAGGTCGTTTCCCTGTGAAGGAAAGCAGGATGCACCTGAAAGCCCCTGCCGACAGGACAGCCGCACCCTGCGGCTGCGGCCCCGCACCAAGGGGAGGCACCAACCCTGCCAGGACCGGGCTGCAGCCAGCCGCCACCAGCCGCGTGGCGCGGGGACGCTCCCCACGGCCACGTCGTGCTTGGAGCCGCAGGAGGAGCAGACACCGAACGGGTCCTTGCGGGTGACAGCGTCAAAACGACGGTGACGCCATCAGCAAGTTACGCCAGTGACTTTCGCTCCAGCCTACAGTTTGTCAGCACGCTGCCAAGGCTCCCTGCTCCCTCGGCGGGACAAACGGAGAGGAACAAACCCCAGCCGCAGCTCCCGTCCACGGGAACGCTCCTCGGCCCTCAGCGGCGCGATCACCACAGCCCCGCTTCCCTTCCTCCCGGCGTCACCCGGCCGCACAACCGCTCCGCTCGGCGGCCGAAGGCACGCACCGACCCCAGCCCGCACCTCCCGCGCCGCGCTGCCTCCCCCCTCCCCGCCCGA
>VXAV01003134.1:92271-129265 GCA_013399715.1 Alectura lathami | reverse complement strand
AGCCTGGGCCAGGGCCTCACCACCCTCTGAGTAAAGAATTTTCTCCTAACTTCTAACCTAAATCTCCCCTCTTTTAGCTTAAATCCATTCCCCCTTGTTCTGTCACTATCCACCTGTGTAAAAAGTCGCTCTCCATCCCATTTATAAGCTCCCTTCAGGTACTGGATGGCCGCCACAACGTCTTCCTGGAGCCGTCTCTTCTCCGGGCTGAACAGGCCCAGCTCCGTCAGCCTTTCTTCATAGGAGAGGTGCTCCAGCCTCTGATCGGGGTGCTCAGCCCTCCACTGAACATCGGTGGATGTGTGCAGGCTGGGGGAGGACTGAGTTGATCGTTATCACCTGCACACTGAGAGGCACTGAAGGAATGATGGGCCCCGGCCTCAAGTACACAGGGGGAGCATCGCAGAGTCACTGATGCTGGAAGGAATCCAGGAGGGCTGTAGTTCAGCTTCCTGCACAAAGCAGGGTCACAACCGAGTTCAGGCCAGGTTGCTCAGGGCTTTGTCCTGTGGGGTCGTTAAAACCTCTGAGGACAGAGATTTCACAGCCTCCCTGGGCAGCCTGGCTCAGGGCATGAATCTGGCTGGCTTGCTAATGGCCAGGCTAGCACACAAACACTGAATCATTTATGATAACAATGTATGAACATGTCTTTTTTTTTTTTAGTGTAGTTGTTGTTGTTTGACACATTTACAACCTCGATAAAGCATTCATCTGATTTTTAACTGTTTTGTTGCATTTAATATCATTTCTGGTCTAATGTTTTTATTTCACCTAAACTAATGCCATTTTTTATATTAAACAAAACCCGTGCTGTTGATTAGCAATATCTGGCAACCTGCCCCAACATCTGATTCATTTCATTTTAGCACCTCATAGCACAGTTCAGGAATGAAATCTTGGATCTGTTGCAGTCAGTAGTAGCAAACCTCTCACCGATCTCAGTGAGATGTCGTTCCAGATGTCTCTAGTATCTTCATCCCCGCTTGCAGGAGGCTAACATTTGCTTAATCTGAGGTTAGCATTTGTCCTGTGTGTTTGTAGATCTTAATGTTTTTTCGCGGTGTGAATTCAGTGTCAATGTTGTAATATCTCAGTTTGGAGATTGCTTGGCATTTTTCAGGACCGTTTGCTGTTAAATATTAAATGAGCTCTCTCTGTACCTGAGAAGGATGGATGTGGACTTGATTTCATAATCCTTTTTGCCACTGTTTATATTTCAGGTAGTTTAGTCAGGCCCACCAGCTCTGATCTTGAAGATGTCTTGCAATAACACAGTATCGTGACTTTCTTTGCGATTCCTTGGTGTTATTACGACTGTCAGAAAAAGCAACTAAGTGCCACATTGCTTGTCATGTTAATGGAACATCTCCCAGTCTCACTCACTGAAGTGACATGTGTATCCAGTGCTGCCAGCTCCGTGAGTATTGCAAAGCAAAGCTATGTAGGTGGAAGTATGTTTTCATTTCTCTTTAAGGAAATACCTGTCCTCTTGGAGCTGCAATTTATCTTCTGAAATACCAAACTATTCATAGCACACATGTAGATTACAGCAAGCTCTAGTCATAATTTACTTGGCTGCTAATGAGTTCCATACATAACTTTAGGCCCACTGGTTATATTGTAAATCAAAGGTAAAATTACAATCCATACCTTTCTGAAGATTTACGGCATTATTGAAATGTTACCACAAGCTAGAAAAGTAGATCTTAGCTGAATATCATCAAGATTGTTCCACTACAACGTATTTCTCTACCTAATGACATTATTATAAAAAACATGCGATGCATGTTGAATATGCAAGTAGAGAAAAACTAATAACACATAACAACATTCTAATAAAAATCTGCGGTGAAAAGTTTGGTATACATTTCATATCTTGGACCTGCTGCTGTTCCGCTGAACACAAAAAATGCTTAGACTGCTTGCTTATGTAGGAACCAGACGAAAATGGCATTTTGTCTCTGTGGTTTAAAGAACCATTTACAGGAGTTAATGAGTCCTGAGCCAATTTCAAATGTGCAAAGAGCCATTAGTCCTTTGATAAAGGACAAAGCTGTTGAGGAAATGGGTGCTGGGGTATTGTTTTCAAGAATTGGTTCTTACAGCCCACATGGGTTCATGATGTAATGAGACAACGAATATGCAAAATACAGAATGTGTAATGTGTTGGTGGTTGGTTGCTGGTGTTGCATTTCTAAAAACACGCAACTTCTGTGGTGAAAAGTGGCCAAAAATAAAATATGCATGGGTAAGCATACAAATATGAGTGCATAGTTGAAACTCCCTTTTTTCCACGAGTAAAACTGTATTAAATAACAGTTTTAGCCTGATAAGAAATCCCACAGAAGCAGCGTGATGGTGTCCTGTGGTCATTGCATCTCTTTTCCAGTGAGGCATTCTTGTGAACAAAATCGTGGTGTTTCTCAGTCTCTGTTTTGAGAACTCATCTGGCAACAGGGGTTCAGATTTCGCCTCTCATTGACTCTGCTGACACACACAGCAGCTCTGTGATGCTCATTCTGCCCTCAGCATCTCCTGAGAAATCCCCAGAAGCCCTCAAGCCCTCAAGTTACATCTTCAGATTGTGCCTATGTTCAGTTCTAAAGGGTCACCGGGTACATACCAGCAAATAACGCTGTCTCGATGTGCGAAAAGACAAGCGTTGTGCTGAGGCTGTGCGTGACACACGCTCTCCCTCTGCTAAGCACCTACAAGAAAGAAGGGGACAGACTCTTTAGCAGGGCCTGTTGTGATAGGACATGGGGAAATGGTTTCAAACTGAGAGGGGAGATTTAGACTGGATATGAGGAAAAGGTTTTTTACAATAAGTGTGATGAAGGACTGGCACAGATTGCCCAGAGAGGTGGTGGATGCCCCGTCCCTGGAGACCTTCAAGGTCAGGCTGGACAGGGCTCTGGGCAACCTGATCCAGCTGTAGGTGTCCCTGCTCACTGCAGGGGAGCTGGACTAGGTGACCTTTAAAGGTCCCTTCCAACTCAGATGATTCTATGATTCTATGATCTGTTTGAGTGATACGGGTTTAGCTGATCCTGCCTTGAGATGTGACCTCTGATGTCCTTTCCAGCCCTATGATTCTCTCTTTGTATAAATTCCAGTGTGCTCAAAAATTAAAACTGATCATCTGCAGTGGAAATCTACATTCCCTAAGGTCTGAGCTACAGTCCATTAAAATCAGGGGGAAATTTTCCAGTGACTTTAATAAGCATTGGATCAGGCCCTAATTGAGTGTGTAATTTGGAGCTGAGAATGGAATTTGGTCGACAACTCAGTTAGTGGTATTTGTAAATGAGAAGAATCCAAGTCCTTTTCCCAGGGTACATTAGTTTGCAATGGTTACAAGAGAAAGTAAACACATGCTGAACAACCAGTGCTGTATTTTTCATAGAAAATTGAGCAGAGAGGACTGAAGACAGAGACAAGAAGAAGATCTCTGGGGAAGATTTAGCCACTTTTCTCATGGAAGAACGTTGAAGACAGCTATTTTTACATCAATTAAGACAGAAGGAGACGGCAAAAAGCCATGTTAACAACACTTTAAAAAGAAATGGCATCATGAATGTGAGAATGAAATGTTTGTCTCTGCTGAAAGATTGAATTAGCAGAGAGCCGGAAAGCAGGCAGAGGAAAAGAAGGGGAGACGTGAGGAAATTCAGGCTGTCGGTGGGTTCAATTGCTTGCACAGTGACTGACGAGGAAGGATCCGTTTCTCTGCAGCATGTTACCAAACAGCAAAAAGATGTTCCTCAGTTCGGAACGATCAGCTAACTCACAAGCACTCACACCGGCAAAAGCTCTGCTTCTGCAGTTGCATGTGTTTCGATCCACTGAAATCCAGAGGAATTCTCCTGTGCGTAAAGTTAAGGGTTTGCATCCTTGCAGCATTGCAGCTTGTGTGGGCATCTGTGGCCGCCCTGCTTCCACGGGCTGCGCCCAGCCCCTGGAATTTCCTTCTCTTTCCCCCTCGTGTTGGGGCAGGCAGCAGACGAGCGCTCGCAGTGCTCTTCAAAGAGATGCAAGATAGGGTTACTGACACCTGGTTAATACACAAATGAAAGATCTTTACTCTTGATTAATTCATTGCATCTAGGGGCACAGACGCAAGGTTTCTAGAATCACCTCCCACTCCAGTTTGTTGCCAATGTGTTCTGTGACTGCACATAAGCTTGAGTGTCCTACCTGAGAGATCATTTATGAAATATTTATTTACTTTGCATTCAAGGGGGGAAGAGTCTGCATCATATTATTGATAGCATCTTTGACTGCCAAATACTGAATTATTTATGGCTTAATTGTACAAATGATACCCAGGAGAAGCCGTTAGGTTGTGATATGCAATTGAGACACTGTGCACAGGCAGGGACGTGTCTTTCAGCCTTTGTTCTGGTACTTTGGTGGGTCATCTAAAAACACTGTGCAGAGACGGGGATGGAATACAGCATTTCACAATGTCCCCCAGGACACAGATAGGGGTAGAAAAGCCTGCAGAAAGCCCCATGCAGCAAAAGATGCCCCAAGTCGGATTGTCCCCATGTGGGACCTTTCCACCCCCAAGCCACCCACAGCCATCAGCCAGCAATCTGTCACACCGCTGCCTGATTCTCCCCTTCCCTGCCAGGAGCCCAGCTCCTTCCGCCCCTATCCTGCCTGTGCTGCAGGCACTGCTCACCATCTAGCATCATGGATATTCACCATCCTGCTTCTCCAAGGGAAGCACATTGCAGCGGATTGAGATTTGTCCTTCGCATGAGAAGAAGCAGTTTCATAGAAATTAATACGGGTTTAATAGAAAAAACAATCTCCACTGCAAACCTGGAATGTGTTTTTTTGTGTGTGTGCCAGGCCATTCCCTGCATTTTTCTCCTTCCCCAAGTAAGGTGAATAGAAATAAGAAAAACGGGAATCTATAGGGTCCATTCATCCACTGGGCTAGCACCTGAGGCTTCAGGGAGGTGCAAGTCCCACCACCAACAGATAGGGGATAGCATCTCTTCCACGTTGAGACTCGACCCATTTTAAAATCCTGACTTAAGGCTTAAGGTCTGAAGCACTATGCTAAACACCTCTATGTTGGTTTGTTCTCTTCGTTATTAACTGGCCATTTCCAGCAATTTTTGTGTCATTTGCAAAACTACCAGCAAAGATGTTACATGTTTCCTTCCAGATCACTGATAAAGATGTTGAACTGCAGTGGCTCCTCTGAAGCTGTTAATAACCCGTTAGAAGAGAGCAGAAACATGCTGATGTAGCTGCTAATTGGTTCTGAGAGCATTTGATGCAGGTAAATTGATTTTGCATAGCACTGGTTTCATTACCAGATTGTCATGCAGGGCTACATCAAGTGTCTTAAAGTAATCCATGTTGTAAGTCAATCCATCCACCTTAAGCAACTGCATTTTGGTCTCATCTCTAGTGGTTTGAAAGCAGTTCTTTTCCATTTAAAATGTATTGATTAACATTACTATGCTTTTATCTATGAATTAATACCTATTTGCTTCCCATGTCTGTCTTGGTAGTTTTTTGCCCAGGGTTTATGCTGGTAATTATCAGAGCCTGTCATATTTATTCCTTACAGTGCCCCACATACCCTTTTTACCAGTCATTTGCAGCTTCCCTCGTGCACCAATATTTGTTCAGAATGAATAGGAATGGCTCAAAGAGCATCTCCACCAATTTTTGTAATACTCCTGGGAGCATTCAACCCTGAAGACTAAAATGTGTTTTGCTCTCACTGATGAACATTCTCTCACACATACATTAAGAATTTTGTATCACTTCATTATTGTAACAGAAAAAAATTCAGCTTTTCAAAGTAGCTTAGTAAAAACTGTGCTATCTTATCCAGAAACTATTCCCAAAGTGCATTTCTAAGTTTCACTCACGTTAGAGGCAAATAAAGAAATTACTGTGATTGGCTCTTGTTAGCTATTCAGAGACTGTACAGTTGTGACAGAAAGAACTGAGCTGGATTTTGGCTCGTGCATCAGTAACACAACTTTTAACCAACCTAGGTTATTGGATGTTCAATCGTAGAGACGCCTAAGCCAAAAAGATCACTTTTTAGGCAATTTTCATATTTTAAGCAGAGTTTCCAAGGCTGGCAAATCTTAGGAGGCTTCACCTGGATGGTTTTGGTGGATGGAAAAACAAGGAAAACAAGGAACTGGATAATTACATTTTTACTAAACAAAATTTTAAATCTGAGAATTAGGTTGTTCCCTAAAAGTTGTAGGTCAGGAGTTTGGGAAGGCTTGTGTATGCCAGTGACATCATGCATGGTATTTATTCACTTTTTTTTTTTTTTTTCCCTTCATATTTATTGAAAAGTGTAATGAGATTTTACATCTTATGTTTTCTGCCTTTTAGAAGTGAATTGGAAAGAGAACTCTGAACAACTCCATTGGGCCATTGAGTCAATTTTAGCAGATTTCAGTAACATCTCATTGTAAGGGACTGGAGGGGATGGTGGCCTTCTGGCCACATTGCAACTGACCAGACTTCAGATCTGTTTCAGTCTGGGTAATGTGGATGGATTTATTCTTAAACCTGAGCAGAAATAATTCACTTGATGGGATGAACATAACAATGGCTAGCCATTATTCGACTGCTTTCCTAGAAGCTGGTAGAACAGTAGGGTTCACCCCCGATGAGTTTAAAGCGCTCTTTGCACATACTGTCTCTGTTACCTTCATACAAGTAGAGTAGCTACTAAAATGCAGCGCTTTCCTGCACTGTGTCACCTGCAGATTAGAAGTGACGTCAGAAGGAAATGAAATATTTGCAGTTGCCTCACAGGAAAACTTAGAAATGCAGAAAAACACCCATGAAGCTTGCTCGTATATGAGGCAACACCGAGGCCAGCTCTGATGGAAGTGGTGAGGCCGCCATGGAGGCCTGGCAGTGTGGTAACAACATACACCACACCAACCCTGGGCCTCGGAGCCTCAACGGCCTGCCTCGGGATTGCTCTTGCTCCATGTCCTCATCGAAGGATGGCAGGTCAAGAGAGGATGGATACGTGAACTGGAGGCATTCACCCTGGTGGGAGACAGGTGACAGCTGGCACTCCACCATAATCAGTCAAAATCTCACTCTCCAAAACTAGCACTGAGTACAAAGGCTGTATGATGAGACAGTAAATGACATCCTGTGACATCATAGTAACGGTTCTGTTTGCAATTGTGGGTGACTACAAAATTGGAGGCAAAACCTTTGCACCAGCTCATCACACACTTTCTATGGCATAGGTTGTGTATGAAATCAGACAGGCCGCTTAGCTCGGAACACAACTTGCTTACATTTCTAGCATGACCTGGAGATAGCAGAAGGCAGTCACAAACTCCCGAATTCTAATTTCTTGCCTCTGGCTTAAGATATACACTGCAGCTATCTAACAATGAGGATTTGGCCATGCCTTGGAGCACCTGCTAAGGGAAAGGAATATTTCCAATGCTGGTGGAAAATGGCAGGGAGCTCAACATCTTTCCCCAAACATCTTGGAGAATGGGGATCTCTCGTGAGAATTCTAGCACTGCTTCACTGAAAAATCAAGCATTCTTCAAAAGCAGACCTGTCAGAAGGCAGCCTCAGTAACTTCAGGCTCTCCTGCACTGCCAGAGACATGGGCTGAGTCATCTTGCCAAGCTGCAAAGTAACCGGAGCTTTGAAACCCATAGCTCCCAGACATCCTCCTCTCGCTGTTATTGATGGGATGTGAAGCAGGCTCCTCAGATGGAGCCTCTCCTTCTAATTTGGTCGTTGCTTCAGGCTCTGTAATTTTTTAAACCGAACCTATCACACAAGGAAGGGTGCAATTTTCTGCTGTGGCGTGCATCTTTCACGGGTGTGTGATTTGTAGTGAGATGAGGTGGTGTCTGAAAGACGTGCGCGCTGACAGTGATAACTTGATGACTCCAGTCTTGTGGATTTTCTAAGACATCTGTTCCCTCCTGGGAAAAATAAACTAAAAAATCCTCCAATTTATCCTCCAGTGATGGATGCTTTGTTATAGTAAATAAAGCCTTTATACTCCCAGCAGTACGTAAGTACATACTACATGCTGCGGTTCAATCAGTCAATGCAAATCTACCTGGATACACTTGTCACCACCTCGTATTTCTTCTTTAGCCTTCTCTGGAACGATTTGCCCTTTTCATGCAAAACAGCCCATCATGCCAAGACATCTTTTAGCTAGAATCAAGCTTCCTGAAAGGCTAGCCATGCAGGCAGGGTGGCTGTGTAAGTGCCACGGCTCCTATTCGCTAAGATGTCATGGAGTATATGAATGGGCACCATCATTTACTCACTGGTCTTTGTACTCTAAATTCAGGCATACACACAGGCAAAGATGCGGGATGATTTTTCACAGGTGGAATCCTTAGCCACCTGAAGCACTCTTTATCCTGTATTTGGTTACGCTCATTTATTGGCCAGGGTTCACACGTAACAATGGTATCAATGTGGCTGTGCCATGAACGCGTGTACATGCACTTTGACCATTTATGATGTGGCAACACTTTTACCCTAAATACAATTTTTCTGTTTCAGACATCTCTTTTGATCCTTCTCTGTCACCTCAGTGGGGCTGTAACCAACCTCCAAGAGTATCTTCCAGGGTAGGACATCGCCATGTCATTTTTCTTCTTTGCTCTTCACAGTTCTATAGTCAATGTGACATTCTGGCTTTGCTCTCATTTCAAGACAATTATTTCCTCTCCAGAAACTTTGGTTTCTGAAAAAAAAAAAAAAAGAATATATATATATAATGCGGTAAAAAACTTCCAAACGTAAGGGATTCCCTTTTGGGTATCTCTGTCATGAGGACACAGGTTTATCTGTTCAGAGCCCTTTCCCTCATCATGATGAGTTTGTATTTCCAGCATCTCTCAAAAGTCTCCTTTGTATGCAAACCTGCCAAGAAACAGTCACCCCCATTAGAAGCATCAGCTGCCGATAAGACGTCTGCCCCTCCTTCCTGCGACTACTGGGAGAACCAGTCTGGTGCCAAAGGTTGTGTCGTAGGAGCAGACCTGGTTAGGTTCCAATAGGCGGTTCAGGTTGCCACCTTGAAAGCAAATTTTCACTGAGAACGGAGAATGACTGTGGTAAATCTCATGGGACAAATGGTGTCTCTGAAGGGAGTGGTGCCAGGAAAGCGGCTTCATTCTCATTTCAATTCCTGAATGTCTCAAGAAATAGCACAGAAAATCTAAGTATATCTTTTGAATGTCCTTTCTGAGGGGTCTTATTAGATTCCCACTATATGTTTTATGCTTCTTTTGGTAAAGATCTACAGTGCAAAATTGTACCGTAGAGTGAGTGATGAACACAGAGGCTAACTTGGATACTGGTAGTATTTCTAAGTTTGGTGATGACTCGATTTTTTTGCAGAGCTGGCATATTGAAAAGGGATTTTGAAATGCACTGTGTTACCCAGGTTGCATCCACTGCTCTTTCATGCTAAACCGCTATGAAATCTCCCAACTTGTATTTGCCAGCAAAGCAGCCAGGTTCTTTGAAGATGACAAGAAGCAGGGATTTCTTTTAAGGTGCTTAACCTACATTTCAACCCTATTAAACGAACCCTGTTAAGCAAAAAGAAACTGGTACTCATTCATTCTCTCATTCATTTCTTACTTATTGGCAAAGTCAGTAACAGCGGTGCTGCCGCTTGCCCCCCAAATCATGTCATACTGCCAAACGGGATGAAACGTGACGTTCATTTCCCTCAAGGGCATCTCTCAGACGTGTAAGCTGACTTCCTTACTGATTGCCACTTGTCCATATGTAATCAGAAGCTTTGTGATTGCCTCTCTCCTAGTCTGCAGCAGATCATTTCCCTGGAGTTCTCTGCTTGCTGTAGGGAAATAGAGATGTCATTGTTGGGTATTTATCTTCTTATTTAAACACGTATTTTACTGTAGTGAGGGAAGCAGGAATGGCATCGACTAGGTAAAATATGTGTGCATTCAATGGACTTCAGTGGAAATGTGGTTTAGTTTTCTAAAATACCCTGAGTGTGGGAATCAGAAAGGTTGAGTTTTTCATCATAAATTAGGCGTGTCTTAAAGAAATTTTCAAAGACGGTCAGAAAGATAAGGCTCGGGTTCTCAGGGAGGTTTTCAGAAAACAAGGTCAGTGCCTTTCAGAGAAAGCATATTTGTTTGAAATACTTCAGGGAGTCTGAGGGATAAAAATGATTTCTGGCTGGAGTAATTTAACAGCCAGAAAAAAACGAAATCCTTCCCAGGCTGATAAATTTTTAATATCTAACGAGAAGCCTCAAAATTCTTTTCCACCCTAGTGCCAGACCTTTATGCACTGAATAAGGACAGCTTATTAAAAACTTGTTAATTACTATGACACTAAAAGCAAGCTAGTACAGGTCTATTGCACTTCAAGTTCTGCCAGTGTATTGTCCTCAAGCTTTCACAATAACTGTGTTACAAAACAATTCGCATAACGCTTCTGCACTTATCTGTTGAAAACACATGATTATGAATCCTCATATAATGAGCATGTCCTCGTATTTCTACAAAATACATAGTTGTGATAAGCAGTAATGCAAACTCATCTGTATCAGGACACACTTGGTAGTATCAGAATTTCTTGCAGAGCTTAATCCAGGGAGGGGAAAACCATCTGAGATTGATTTTACAGACAAACTGCATTATGCTGCATTAAGCTATTACTTATTCCTTCTCATCCTAACCTGCTAAATGCGGTCAGCTATTGATTTTACAGTTTCTAGTGAGCAGTCTTAGTTTTGGGCAGTGAAAGAGCAATTCCATTACATCAAATAATGAAATTAGCACTGGTCCAGCTGCTAAATAGACCTAATCAAAAGCAGATCTTACTAAAGGTCAAGAACACTGCTGCACGTGAGTGCATCCCATTGTTGAAGCCCAGCCCTTGGGGAGCACCCTGCTCCAATCAACGGGGGCACTGGCACCAATACTTGCAGCCAGCCCCTCCTCCCATGCGTGTTTTGGCATTTTTAAGAAAATTACTTTGCGGCCTCGTGTAAAACAACACCAAGGAGGGAAGGAAAAATCTTGCAGCTTACTGTTTGCCTTTCAGGGAAAAGAGATGTCTCACAATCTGATCGTAGCCTAAACACTTTTACAGATCAGTGAGGGGGTGGAAGCATGAAGTACATACACAGACTATTTCATCAGAATTTCTGTCCTCATTTCAGAACAGTGCTCAAGAGATCACAGCAGGGTGTCCTATGATGCTCTCTGCAGAAAGACTGAAGCTGCATTAGGGAAGTTTTTGAAGCCTGTAACATCAAATACTTTTCCTTAAGTACCCCTGACACAATCTTCAGTCTTCAAAAGGAAAGCAGAGGGGGTTTATTTCCCAGCCAGTTGTGCAGCTCCCCTCTTATTGCAAAATAAATCTGCAAATAAACCTGAAGCACCACAAGGACGTGCTTCCAAGTCATGTGAAACATCCCTCTGATAATGCGAGGACTTGTATGTCAAAGGGCACAACTCTCCACACTGAAAGGAAAAACAGCATTCACTTTGGATTTTCCAGCACAGTGGTTACAAGGGGCTTCGTAAGCTTTCCCTGAATTATGTGTATAATCACAGGTTCCAGACTGGCTGAAGTGGGCAGGGCCCTCTGGGTCCCTCTGGCCCAGCCCCAGCCCCAGCAGGGCCACCCAGAGCAGGGTGCCCAGGCCCACGTCCAGGCGGCTCCTGAAGATCCCCTAGGAAGAGACCCCACAGCCTCTGGGCAGCCTGTGCCAGCGCTCCGTCACCCGCACAGCACAGCAGTGCTCCTGGTGCTCAGGGAGAGCCTCCTGTGCTCCAGGCTGTGCCCACTGCCTCTGGGCCTGGCACTGGGCACCACTGGAAGGAGCCTGGCTCTGTCCTCTTTGCACCTCCCTTCAGGTATTTCCAGACATTGATGAGATCCCTCTGAGCCTCCTCTTGTCCAGGCTGAGCAGTCCCAGCTCTCTCAGCCTCTCCTCACAGCAGAGGTGCTCCAGGCCCTCCATCATCTTGGTGGCCCTTCGTTGGACTCTCTCCAGTATGCCCACATCTCTCTTGTTCTGGGGAGCCCAGCACTGGATGCAGTACTGCAGATGAGGCCTCACCAGTGCTGAGCAGAGGGGCAGGATCACCTCCCTCGACCTGCTGGCGACACTGCAGCCAAGACTACCGTCAGCCTGTTTAGCAGCAAGGACGTGTCGCTGGCTTCTGTCCTACTTGGCATCTGTGCCACCTTTTACAGCTTACGGTTATGGACCTGGGTTAATTTTTATTTGTGAATAGCTGGAAATAGATACATAATTTTTCAATGTGATTATGAATGCTTTAAAGTGGGGAACAGATCCTGCTGGGTATCTTTAAGTAGGAAGTAAACCCCCAGTCTACATTATCCCCTTTCAAACACTGGTTTCTCCTCACACAGCTAAATGGTGGTTTTAATCACCTGTTAGTTTTTTGTCACCATGGCCCTGCTAGTCAAGTTATTCATTGGTTTCTTACTGTGACTCTCATGTATTGGTGTGTATTGAATTTATCACAGTTCTTAGACAAGCTTTACTCCAAAATCCTGGTTTTCCTTAAAATAAATAAATAAATATTCATAGTCCTCAACGTTGTGGTAATAAATTTGAAGCTATGAATCAGATAAACTCTGGTGAATTTCAAGACTCTTGAAACTAGGAAGTATGAAATACTGCATACTTCTTGAGGGAGTGTGAATTCTTAACTCCTAAATACAAGCTCCAGAGACGTAAGTAAGAAATGAAAGAAATGTGCCCCCATAAATCGAAACATACAAAACAGAAAGCAGCATATGAGCCATGCTAGTTATGTTTGCTATTCAATGTGAGTGGTAACTCCAAGCTCACTTGCTACTGTTCCAAATTTCCATGCTGGTTCTGGCCACTCAGGTACCTCTCCTCTAATGGGTAAGTCAAACTTTTAGCAAAGGGATTTTCAGATTTTCTGTTTTCTAGAAGTCACCTGCACTCCAGGATCCTCCCTGAATGTGTTCAGCTTCTGCGAGGAGGCCAGCCACATGTGTTTTCACTCAGCACTTTAAATCCCAGGTAAACAACGCACGGACTGCAGACAGCCATTTCTAGAGAGCAAATAAGGTGAAAAACAGGACCTATTTTGTTCTGCTTTATTGAAACCAGACATCCCCAAATCAGAGGTATTTAAAACATTTATTAGCGTTAATCATCGTAGGTTAAATAAAACACAAAAACTACGTCTTAGGGCAAAAATCTTATTAGGTATGATACAACTAATACATAGAACAGAAGGTAAAGTATTAACAGATTGCAGCATCCCATACATGAAGCGAGTGGGTCCAGCCCATTCAAAGCCCTTACATAAACAAAACAGAGGAAGAGTACTTGGAAAGTGATTTTAAACTGACACTCTATCACTGACTCTGGTTTAAATAATAGTAAAATATAACATCATTGTACTGGAAAGGTCTGATTACAGGCAGAGTGCTCTTGTTATAATCTAGTCCAACTGATCATCGTGTGCCTTGAAGGATTAGTGAGCAGACAGGGGATGATAGGTAACTTTTCTAGTTATTAACACATAGCCATGCTATGTTGCAGCACTTCAGATAGACCTGCTGTACCATTAACAAAAATGATCAGATTTTTTTTTTTTTGGAGTGTAACTTTAATACTTCGGAGTCACAATTTTTGGATAATAATGAGCTTTTCAGACTTCTCAGTCTGCAAGACCAACTTTTCCATAATATGCCATTTTCACGCATGAGAATGGCGAGTCAACAACTGCACCTATGCGTACCTCCATCTTGTTGCTACCTCCAGCCTGTAGCTATAAGTTCAAAAAGGTGAAATGATCACTAACAAAAAACGTACTTACAGAATACAATGTGCAGTATACGAGAACCAGACATAGTGAAAAAATACACTACTTGTCAGCATAACAACATAAAACCGTACTTATATACACACACATACGCAGAGCGTACGTGACAACTAGTTCCTTCATCATCTCTTTTTTTTTTAACTGCTTGGTGCCAAGCAGGAAAAGCCAGTCACCCGCAGCTGGAGGGTCACCGCCGTGAGTCACGGTGCAGACTCCACCAAGCACTCGGCACCGCAGCCTGCGTCTCAGTCCGGCTGCCAGCCAGCTTCAGAACACAGCCTTGGACAGGTCCAGCACCAGCTGGCCAGTGAAGAACTGCAGCACTGCTATTGCTCTTATCGTTAGAGCTGAGTGCTCCTGTACGCCAACTGAGCTTTCAGCCAGCCATTAACTACTAAGGAACACTGCCGAACCTTTTGACTCAGAGTTTGTTTTCTTCTCTCGTTTTTCTGGCTGTTTATGAAGGGTGGTGGCACATTCCAAACAACAAAGGCGACCGAAGAAAGCAGAAATTTTACATCGGAAGATGACAATTTTTTAAACCAACCATTCCCCCGTCAGAAGAGGCAGGCTAAAGCTGCACTTCAGCTTTGACAAACAGCAGATGGACACCATCATGAAGGCTGGCCCTGTCTTCAAAGTAAATGTGAGCTACTGCACAGTACGGTGGCTTCTTGTTTTTTCACCTGTGACTTCAGAGTTCTCCGCAGAAGCTCACCATAACCCCAATTTCAAGAACTCATTCAATCAAAATCCGTATTCCTTTATAACTTCCTTGACTAAAAGCAGAATATAGTGATTTAGATCTGGCCCACCTAATGCAAAAATACCTTTGAGCCTGCTTTGCTAGCATGTGAATTCTAAAATCTGCCAGAGATCCATTGTAAGGATTTCCAATTTTACACTATTTACCCAAGTCACTCACAACCTGTTCTGATTCACCAGCAGCTCACTGGCAGCTGTGAGAGCAAGCTGGTCAGGACAATACCCGTTCCGTACAGATCCGCACTAATAGCCAGCTCCAGCAGAAATTAGGAGTCTACAAGGTACTTGCGGAACTTACAAAGCTTTCAGACATCTCTAGTAGGGTTTGATGGGTTTTGAGATGTCACACTACAAAAAGACACCGTACAGGTTTATGAAAAGTTAAAAATCACTTATGTGTAGCTACTATACATTGAGCTAAATTTAATAACACCATCTACAACGTGGGCTCAGCCTCACCTAACTTTCTTGCGAAAAGGTCTAGCCTTTCACTGGGCTTTACTTAGGAAGCACCACGTCTCCCACAGCACATGGCCATGGATCCCATTGATTACGTGAGTCCGTGCTGCCGGTCAGTTTGGTACCTCCTTAGGTCAGGGAAACCTCTCCCTCAAAGCCAAGGGAAAGAGTCAGGCATCTGGGGCAGACCTGCTTACACTGAGATGGGATGGGATGGGATGGGATGGGATGGGATGGGATGGGATGGGATGGTCCCTAAAGGAGCAATCCCAGCTCTCAGCAGTAGCGTTCGCTCAATTTTCATGTGAACAATGCTTGATTATCTGTAAAATAGTATCAGCAAGGTGACAAAGCTGAAAGTTCACCCTAAATACCCTTTCTGTTGGTAGTTCTCATGTCTAGATGCGCTATCCAGGGAAAAATTTTCAGGTATGAGTGCTTTCAAAGGAGTCCAAAACATCTGAGAGGACGTTAGGTGAAAAACCCATGTAGTTTAGGTTCCTAGATAAGCTCAGGTGCAAAACGCCCCAGATGATGTTAACTATTTAAACCCTCCGAAGAAAAGGAAGAAATCCCATTCAGCGTATGTGGCTCTGGTTCAGGCACCAATAATCAGTGCCATTTCATCAAAGCAATCCCACCACCTAGCAGTGAAGTCTGGGTTTATGTATAAACACAGAAGCCCAGCTCTAGCCTGCCCGTTCAGGACTTATAGCATTAAGTTACTTTTGTTTTTTGTTTATTTTTCATAAGGTCCCCAACAAATGTGTGGCGAGGTCAGTTTTCCCAGTAAGAGAACAAATGAATGTTGTGGAACATGGGCTGGACTGTGGCTTTGAAGACTGCATTCCTAACCCTAGTTCAGATTTCCAATTGAATTGGTGAAAAAGAGAAATCCATAATTTATCTCAGTCACACACATTCATAAGAGATGGGAGCAAAGAACACAATTTTACATTATTTCTAGTTCATAGCCATCCACGGGACTTATTTTTCTGCGCTGTATTTTCAAGTGCTGAAAGCTTCCAAGGTACCACGCAGTGGGTCTTCCACACCGCATCCCCACGTCGCTGAAGTGACTATTCTACAAATGAACGGAATTGCATCTGTAAGGAAAGGCTCTATTTTGCTTTATTAGATACCAGCCTTTAAGCCCAAATTAGATGGTGCTCTTGGAAAGCATTTTTGTACAGAACTGTCATGCTTCCAACAGCCTCGCTGAGATGATGCGGAACGAGCCAATGCAGGGGTCCTCCTGACTCACTGGTGCAGCGTGGCACTCTCTTTAGGAAACTGAAGAAGTGGGATCATTACACGGAGGGAACTTTGGCCTGGGACAAAAATTTGGAGTAACAGAATGTAAGCTGGCATACGCGTTTTTAACAATTTCAGTGATTAACAAAGCGCATGCCCTGGAAAGGGAGTCATTTCATTCCAGGCAGTGGCTGCTACTTCAGTTCTTTCCGGAGCAGTGGGAAGCGCGTGGGGTCCAGCAACCTCCTTCAGGACAACTCCTTCTTTCACATGCACAGCTCCTACTGACACAGATTTTGACTCTTAGCCTGCAGAAAGTGCACTTGCTCATCCTTTGGGTCCATTGTTCTGGTTAGCAAATTCATTTCAGTTCTTGCTGGTATTTACTGGAAGCACAAGATGCAGCTACGGGTTTAGAAAAATATAGAAGCAGAGTCCAGCCAGCAAGGTGGCAGAGAAACTGCGAGCCAAAACTCAGGTTTTATGCATTTCACACCCTACTATTACACAGAAAACTTCAAAAGACATGCCAAGTCCACTTTGCAATGTAAGAAGAGACTTTCTTTGTTGTAGCAAATCTAGAATTTATATATAAAAGGTTCTTTTTATTAAAAAAAAAAAAAAAGGCAGTCACTGGCTTAAACAGAGAATCAGAATACTTTGACGTTGTAATTTTGACAGGATATTTGAGAGGATTTTCCAAGCGGGTTTTGCAAAAATCCCTTTGAAGTAAAGCTTTCTGCTTCTGGTCCTTGCATTATTACTCATGGGAAGTACTGAAATTACTGCTTTCAAGATAAGGAGCCATGTCGCTGAGATCATGAAGTCCTTTCTCCATGAAAAAGCAAATGGCGCTGTTTTTCAAGTAAATCTCAAAAGATCAAGTTGGGTCAGCAGCACCGCCTGCCCATCTGTGAAGTCTGCCTTCCAAGTTTGATTGCTCCGTTGTTACCATTTTCATGAGGATCTAAGGGTGGAATTTGCTGACCTGAAATACATGAGGAGACAGTGAATTCAATTTCCCTGATGCAGTAACAACACATGCAGATAATAGTCAGGATGATTTAGCTTGCATAACAATTACTCTCTAAAATTTCACCAGAAAAGAAGCATCTTCTGTGTATCTTGAATCTTTTTCCCTTGCATCCTGCTTGCAGAAAAAGAATGTTTTCACATTTAAAAAAAAAAAACATATATGAAATACAGCTACTGAAAAAGCATTAAGTACACAGAAATTGCTACACACGTACTGCAGAAACAGCTGCCTTACCAACAACCTGCATACAGATGCAGAACATTCCCAGCTTTCTCCCAATCCCACTTCAGTGTGAACAGTGCTAGTTTAACAAGACCTTGACGTTCCTAAATCTGCATGGCACTAGTCCTTGCACACTGGAGTTTTACCAAGCACTGTAACTATGCACATGCTGCCTATCCTTGGAAAAGAAAAGGAAGCCTGTTCCATTCCCTGAATTCCCCCGTCCTTTGAGGGGTGCCTCTGTCTCCACAGCTGTCAGCATCCATTAATTAGCAGCACCCCTCCCCACCTCTCCCACCTTCTTAATCACCTTAAGGGGTGACGTTGTAAGCATCTGAAAGAATGTCAGCCTCACGGCTCTAGAGCTCTCTCGCAGGGGCAGAAAGCACCGCTCCACGTCCCTCCCGTGTGCCTCCTCAGTATTGCTGCACCTTTGGTCTAATTGGCTTTCATACTCGTGGCCAACACACCACGTGCTCAGTAACCAGAATTATAAAAGAGAAAACAAGATTCTCCCAGGCCCAGTCAATGCTCCGTCTCTGGTCAGGCCTGGTTTTTCCATGACACCCCTTGAGTGATCTCTTTTTCAGCATCTTAGACAGCTTACAGCCATAATAACTTCCTTTCTCATTACCTTGTGGACTTGCTGCATTTTTTTTTTTTTCCTGAAGCTGGCTCTAAGTTCAACAAATTACTCCTGTTTTTACTATTACCCATGTTAAAGAGCGAGTCAAATGTTCTAACATTGGCTACTTGCCACTTTCAGGGAGCATAAGGGTTAAGTGAACGGGTGATCATAATTCAGGTGGATCTCAAGAGTTCAGATTTCCCCACCCCTTGCTGTATTTATTCACAGCTGTCTCCTTCCAATTGCTCTATGAATTATGTATGTATGTTGAAAATTGGGTCCTGCAAATTACCCAAGGGTGATGGCAATGAATTAAAAGCATTCAGGTAAAATCCAATCACAAAGAAATCAAACAGCAAAGTTTCATTTGTAAAACTTCTCCCTAAATTACCTTTGGTCAAATCCATCAAAATTTCACCTCTCGTTTCATTTCTGAGCAGGCATATGATACAGCAAAAGTGTACTTGTGAAGCAGATAATCTTGGATGTTCGTACAACTGAGCGAGAGGGCAGAAATTTGTCACATTGCTAAGCTAAAAGCACTGTGTTCAGTCCAAAGCAGGGAGAAACAGCCACCTTGAGGGCTTAAGCACATCTAAGCACTGACATTACAATGCTGCACTCTATTCCAGGTCACTGAAATAGCAGCTTCACACCCTGCCTACGAACATGAAGTCTAACCATGATGTAAGTGCCCTTCCAAAGTAAAATAAAAAGCAGAACAGGTCGTCAGAGGCATTACGTGCAACGGTTCCATCAGCTTTGTCTGGAGATGGAGTCCGCTGATTCTTAAAAAGCTGTCGAGAATACGAGGAACGTGTTATCTGTAAGAGGCCCTCCAAAAAGGCAATGCTGCCATTTTAGAGACATCCTTACCATTTCCAAAGTGGTTCAACTCAGTACCAGCTAAAATAAAGCCCTGGCCATTGTCTCAGAGCACAACGTAGCTAGAAGCAGCTGGAATCTATGGGCATGTTTTCCATAAGATACCATTAAACAAATACTCCCTAAACATGTTGTTCTTCTAACAGCAAGTTTCAACTCTTTTCTGTAGCACTCTGATGTGTATGCAAAGAAGGAGCCAAGCTTATCTTTGGAATGAAAACACTGCAGGTTTCAAGGTCAGTGAGCACTTTGTCCAGTTCAGAACTGGACACCATATATGTAGTTAAGAAACACCTTGGCTTATTTCACTTCTCAAAATGATTAAATAAAAAAAGAAACATACACACAGGTAACAGCTACAAAGAATAAAGAGAAAAATCTCTAGACATATTAATATTTGCTGATTAGTTATTCTGGCCTTTGATCTTCAGTACTGTTTGTCATCAACTAGTCATGTTTTCTGTTGTTTGGACACCCCCCCTTGAATTCAACACAAGGAAATAAAGCTTTAAACACTTCAAAAGTTTAGAAGTTGGCATTTTTTTTTAGTTGGCGAGTTTTCTCTCGCTTCTTATTTCTATTACCAGATTTGTTAAGCCATCAAGTGAAATCATTTTAATTTTAGTAACAAGACTTATCCCAGCTCAAGGAGCTTGTACCATCTGATGTGCAGCTGACAGGGGAAACTCTGCTGGAGCACGAAACTCAGCCTAACAACTGGGAACCAGCTCCACAGCAAACGACGCAGTGATTCTTCACCGAGGGTCATGGGAAAGGGTATTCATTTTAGAACGTGTGTTTTCACTGCAGAGCAATAGATGCAGGCAATCAGAAAATAACCACAGCCAGCCTCACGACCACACTGTAACAGGGAAAGGTTCAAGCAGCAAAAGAACACCAAGGATTAGCAGAGACATGCTGAGCCTTCATCTGCATTTGTTGCTTCAGAAGTAGCTCAGTCCCTACTGCTACCTAAAAGGACTGGGGTCATCTTGCCTCCTAACTCAGCTACTGACAAACACTGCGCCAATACTGCTGGCACCAATGCAATCCAGCTGGCACTGAGTCAGGATCAGAGGCCATAAAATGAATTGATTTTGAAAAGTATATACTCATTTAAAAAGTATTTTTCAGTGGCACACACAGCTTCTGTTTCAGAGGGACAAAAGGCACACACGTATTAGATGACCTACAGCACTGTTATTTTTTTCATGCTGTTGACATCAGATAGGAGCAGCAGTGACCCAACACCCAGCCCAACACTCCTCCCACTTCAGAAATAAGTAGAACAAGGCAATTCCTCTTCAGACTGAAGACTGCTCTGTTAAGATGGAGTTGGATCAAAAGTTCCATGGGAGATGGAACTCTGATGCTGAATTTAACAAACCAGACCACAGGTAAAAACCTTTTCCACGTTTTGCAGAGTGGGATAGAGCCAGCAGCTTGATATTTGACAAACTGATTCCAAGGACATGCTGTAGGATTCCAGACAGAATGGTTAATCACACAGAGGAAAATAGGTGTGCATTAATCTAAGAACTCTGGAGCTGAGCTGGTGAAAAGGGGAACGTATGGACATGTTATTGGATCATTCTGCTAGAGACAGTACAGAGCTCCACACGGTTCCCATCGCTGGTATTTCCACCGAGTGAAGGCTTTTGACTGTCATTTAAAATTACATTTTGCACTGGCATTAATTATGTAATTATATATTTTGAATTCATTCCACTAATGTTTAGACCATGTTTCAGAGATTATTTTATGGATCAAAACTGTTTCGAAACATCCACCTCTATTCATCTGCGCGGAGGCCTTGGGGCCTCCACGACCTCATTCCAGTAAGCACTCAGGGTAAAAGCAGCATCACAACAGACTGCACAAGGGTAGGACTTGCAGAAATGTCAAGGTTCTGAAGGGATCCATGCAGGTGAACAGGTGGGGAGCACGAACCCAGTCGCATCTCCCCCTTCCTGGCATGCCTGAGTTGGGCTGAGGCAGGCCAGAGTGAAGGTCAGGGTCCTCCTGATGCCTGGCCGCGTTCCAGCTGCTGCTATTAAATCTGGGATTTGTAATGCTACGAGAATAATTGCCACTCTGGGAATTGTGGTTCTGAGAGTGCCAGAGGCAAAGGCCTTGAGAAATGAGAGGGAGGGAAGAAAAACCAGGTAAACAAAATAGGAAGGGAGAAACAGAAAACTGGAGCAGGAAGCAAGAGAGACAAGAGGGACTGGGTGACAGCTCTGCAAACAGACCTGAAGAAAGGCAGACGGAAGCCTGACGCATCATCACAGTAACAAAATCTGCTCTCTTTGTTCCTTTCGGAATGAGACGCTCCAGTTGAAGCGCTGAACAGATAGTCATTTAGTGTGTGCAGCAGAAAGGAAAAGGGACCTGATGCGATCAGCCTTAGCTGACAACGCGCTCGCTGTTCACCTGAGAAGAGCTGGAGTGCACCAGGCAGCAGTCAGGCAGCGGGCAGAGCTGCCTCCTACAGCCTGTGTCGCAGCAAGGTGAACCCCTGCAAAGCGGTGCTTCCTGTGAACAACACGAGCAAAGCACAGCCACCCGTGAAGGCACGGCAGGATGAAGCAGGCACGTCCTACCCAACAGTTTGGCATTTGCAAACACGACCCTTTGTGCACCTTAGGACAGTCACGCTTCTCATCTCCCCAGATCTTTCATCCCTTGAAACCAGTTTCACTGGTGTCTTAGAATTGCCTCATGTCTCTTACAGGGGTTGTAAAGTTTGGCCCAGTAATCAGTCTCTATCTTCCCTTCCTCCTCCACACTTGCATAATTTCCCCAATTGACAGAGATGACTGCTGCTTACTTCGTGTATTAGATTTTCATGCAAGGTAGCACCTATTTACAATAAAGGATATTGCATAATTAAACATAGGTTGCACTTATTTTAGTGCTTCTAACAGCATCTCCATCCAAACAAAACAAAACTTTTTTTTAAAGCAAAAGCATAGAATTGTGACATAGGATTTTTTGCTAGGTGAAACAGCGATACAACTACATTTTGCTCATGTAATCAAAATATACAGGAAAAAAAAAGCCTTAAATCTCAAATGCGCCAACGGAAACAACAGAAAGAAAGAACAGAGCTCTCCTATGGTTGGACAGAAATCCATGACCTCACAAATTTAAGAGTAGCCCAAACGCCAGCAAATTTTGCTTCACTAATTCAAAACTTGAAAGCAAGATGAGAAATAACTCCAGAGCACAGTGAGTATAAACTATAAAGAATATAATCTCACAGTGATAAGGTAGGGCAATGTTTTTCCATCCTTTTCAGCAAGTGAACGCCCCCTACAAAAGTTCAGTGATGAGCTTGGGCTGATAGCAAATCAGATGCCAGAAGCGGCGTGTGAATTGCCTTGTGGCATAAATGTACTTGATTTGTTTTAAAAGTGTTTCACAGAGCTCTCTAACCTAGTCCACAGATCTCTGCAAATCAGCCGAAGATAGGATGAAAACCACACGAGGCTCTGAAACTGCCCACCCGCGAGGCCATCCATCCGGGTAAGGCCACCTGAGCCAGCCAGCCAGCGCAAACCCCAAGGCCTGCTGGAAGGGATCCACCCGGTCCCACACGCCGACACTTCACAGATTCCTCTGCAGGTCGTTGAGCAGGTAGCTGGACACACTGTAAACTCTGAGGAGTTTTGGTTTGGTTTTAATCTTCAGGTATTTCTAGGAAACAAGTATTTGGGTTGCATTAAGTACTCAATATGCGAGCTGCTGGCAAGGCGTGAGAAAACCAATAGCTTCATATATTTGTAACGGAGCGTTTACCACATGAAAGCTTGCATCCAGAGACAGAAGCTCTCCGCCCTAATTAGCAAGCCTCATCTAGGAAGAGCTTTCTTACACAGATTGTTACACATCAGCCTGCCCCACTCTCTTAGCACCAGCAAGGCCGAGTGTGGTAACAGCTCTTTACCAGCTCTCTGCAGAGCGACCCTGGTAACGTCATCCTCAGCTTCCCACGTTCGTTCCAGATTTCATCTGCCAGGTGTTCTCCAGCAGCCTACCTGCCCCATGCCTGTTTACCTCTGGACCTGCGGAGGCAGAGGGCTGTCAACGTGGGAGGCGCAGCCTCGGCTCCACCACGTGCAGGGGCTGGCTTTGAGCAATCTTCTGCTTTGCATCTGGGGCACGTCCACGTGCAGATGGCAGCCAACATACACACACTGAAGGGGAACAGCTGGGCGTGTGCTAGATTTGAATAATCTAACTGCGGCTTATTTTATTTGTTAGATGAACGGGTGCCTGAAAATTACAAGGGTGTGATTGCTACTGAATTACAGTGCACTTGGGGAAGCTTGTTTAGTCATTTAGATCCAGATGCATAAGCTGCCTTCAGAGGCATAATCGGTGGTCACTGTATTAAAGTGCCAAGAACAGGAAGGGACAATACAAACCTGGTGTGACCCAATGCACACTCACCAATTTACTGGTATTTTTTAATACATTCCTGGCATTTTTGCTGTTGCTGGAGTTTATACCAGTGACAAGCTCCCAGAAGCTGCTGGGGCTACAATTCTTCTAAGGCTGGGAACAAAAAAAAAATTAGTAACATTTGCTTGCACAGACACTTATCTATAAAATAAATGAATAAAATCAACACAATTACTGGAACACATGAAAAACCGAACCGCTATAATCTTCAGTCCTTTTGATGCCAAAAACTTTTCAAAAAGACATTTGGAAAAATTTCGTCCCAGCAGGGAATATACCTATGCCTGTACTGATGGCATTCTTTTCTTGCTTACAGAGACATAAGCAGCCATGTGATGTTTCACAACCACAGCAAGCCTTCAGCCAGGAATCAAATCCTCAAATTCTGAGACTTACCAGGAAATTCTTCAAAATAATGTAACATGATAACTTTAGAAATGATCTGCGCATAACCTTCATAATTTTGTGAAGATTTATCTGGTTGTCAGCAAAACAACCCAGTTTCCCTTTTATTTTCCACCTTCTCTATATCTTTATGTAATTTTTTCCCTTTATACTATTTTGCTCCATTCACAATATTTTCCCTGGAAAAGAGATAGTTGTTAAACACTCTAGAAAAGAGAAATAATTATGTTAAAATATCCTTGGAAATGAAAAGTGTATGCAAGCAAGCAAGCGGTAGTTTTTAGATAAAAAAATTAACGTAGTCTACCCTCTCTGTTCACTGCATTTATTTCAAGAAGATTTTTAAATGGAGAAATTCTCAACACACATTAGCATCTCCTCTTAAATCCAGGCTGCAAAACAGGTCATACATTAAAAAAGTCTACCTACATAAGCCATCGTAAAGAAAAGCTGCTGCCTCTTTGCTAAGAGGCTGGGGAGCTGCACCACGCCCTTCTACAGAAAAGCAAGAAGGGCACAAACTCCCAGGTGGTGTGAAAGCAAAACCAAAGCAGCAGCAAGACTTACAGGACACCACATGAATAGAATTGTCAGCAGGGTTGGAGACACGGCCACAGAGGGACTTTGTGCACAGAAAAGGCAGAAATTCCGCCATGCAACTTGGGCTGAAAACAGACTTTCTGGAAGTTGCAGCCTACTCACCGAAGCCCTAAATACAAAGACTGAAGTGGTGCAAGCCATCAGAAAGTCACCATACCCTTTGCCCAGTATGATTAACCATATGATTAATCATACGAACTCATTCTCCTGCTGGTTAAACATTTTTCACTTTGTTTTCACTGCCTTTCTGTAAACACATACTACCAAATCTCTCCTTTCTCTCCTCTGAGTACTTGATAAGGTCACAAGTACATTCACAGAGACCTCATATTTCTATATATAGAAATAATTGCCTGTGGTATTAAGTGCACTTGCCTGCTTATCTAGTTCATACTAAATTCAATTTAGCTGATTTTCCTCATCTAATATATCCATTATTAGGGGCAGCGCACGCTGCCAGCTGCAGTGCTGCCTCTCAAAGACGAACTAATTATCTAATTACGTAGCAAGGATGAGTTCCTCCGCTAGAACATTCACAACCATCAGACACAGGCAATCAAGGAAACTAGCACAAGGAAGAACTGCTTCCTCCAGACAGCCACGTTACACATTCATACCTTTTTAGAGGAGGTAACATTAAGGTAGTATATCCTAGGAATATCAGTTCTCTGACAATTTCATATACAATCACGCAAGCAAAGCAACACTCAAGCAGGCTCTATCTCAGGCAAAATGTGGTAGACAATGCGAGCTGATGACAAATACGTGAAGAGAAATTAAAATAAAGATGTTAGAGAAACAAAGATGGGTTGAGCTGGACAGCCTGTCCTTTGCACCTAACACAGGATTCAGGGAGAGGAGGAACCAGTGGTGGAAGAGGATCAAGCCATGGCACAATTAAGAAACAGGCCTGAGACAGAGCGAGCCACTGTCATTGCAAAGCCGATTTTTATCATCTCTGTCATCTTCAAAATGTTGTGGAGATTGAGGGAGGTCCCCTGTGACCAAAAAAAAAAAAGGCAAATATTCTGTCTGTCTTCTAAAAAGGGCATGTATAATGAACCAGGGACCTACAGGCCAGCTAGCTTCACTCTGCTTCCTGGAAAAACCACAGAGCAAATCCTCTCAAGAAGCTGCTTCCAAGCACATGAAAGTGAAGAAGGTGACCAGGACCAGTCAGCATGGACTTACCAAGCGCAAACTGTACCTGACCAACCTTATTGCCCTAAATGATAATATCTGGATCTGTGACTGAGGGGAGCATTGAATGCCATCCACCTTGACTTCAGCAAGGCTTTCAACACAGCATCCTGATACACCCAGGTTGGGATGCTATAGTCTAGATAGACAGACTGTCAGCTGTATGAAAAATTGACTGATCATCAGACTTAGAGGCCACTGGCTAACAGTACAGACCTACTGGCAAGCCAGTTAAAAGTGGAGTACTTCAGGTATCTAGCATAACATCTTTTATCAGTAGCTTGAAGGAGAAAAAACACACACGCATCAAGCCTGCAGATGATGCCAAGCTCAAAGGTGCAGTTAATGCACTCGAGGGCAGGGCTGCTGTTCAGAGGGTGTTGGGCTGGAGGGAGGAGTGGGCCAACAGGAGCCTTCTGTGATTCAGAAAGGACAATGCCAAGTCTTGCATGCAGGAAGGAAGAGCTCCTGGCTACAAGACAGGCTGGGGACTGGCTGCCCAGGGAGAAGTTCTGCTAAAAAGGACCTGAGGGCAGCAAGCTGTGCACTAGCCAGCAGTGCGGCCTGGCAGCAAGGATGGCCAGCAGCATCCTGAGTCATACCAACAACTGCCAAGCCAGCAGACGAAGTCAAGTGGTTAGCTCCTTCTAGACAGTGTAACACCTGTTGAGTAACACATCCACCTTGGGGCACCACAATACAAGAAGAATGTTGACAGGCAGGTGTGACAGTGGCCATGAATTGAACCAGGGGAGGTTCTGACTTCATATGGGGTTGCGGGGGGACAGGAGGACATGCCACTGTGAGGACAATTTAAGTACTGGACTCCACTGCCCAGGGAGGCTGTGGAACCTCTGTCCTCGGGCCCAGCTGGACAAAGGCCCTAGCAACCTGGTCTAAATTCACAAGCAGCTCTGCTTTGAGCAAGAAGTTGGACCGAAGGTCTCCCAAGGTCCCTTCTAGCCTGCAAGGTCCTGTGATTCTCCTCCCCACACTCAGCCAGAGACCAGAACTGGATTATCTAGAGCAATAACCGGCCATTTTTTCTGATCCTTGTGAGGAATGTCAGTCTCATCTTGTGTGAAAGACCTGGAGAGAAAATACTGGTTTTAAATGGATTCCACTGCAATGACCATTTCCTACTTATCACAGCCCTCCAGGCACATTGCTCAACAATTTTTATCAGCATGATGATAAGATCAACAGTATCTCCTCTATGGCAGACTTGGTCTGAGACAGAAGACATGACTCAGTTCAGGATTTAGACACAGACTTAAAAGGAAGAGGCTTACCCTGTATCTACTGAGTCCTATGTTTCGCTCTAGCGTATCCAAAGTCACTCTTAGTTTACATCTGTATAAACAGCAGCCATTACTACTGGCCCAGTGGATTTCTTGATGTCCTTGGGGAATAATTATTTAGACCCCAAACAGAAAACTATTTTCAGTAGCCCTCTACACAATCACTGTTAAAGATAAGTAAATAAATACATTGTATTTATGTTAATTTACTTACTTATTCCTTGAAAGAGTTCTTCAATGTTAACAGCATTCTTCGCACTGGTTTCAACAACAATTGCACCTATAGATTCTGCATATTCTTTGGCATCCTTCATAGGAACCTCCCTATAAAAAAAAATGACAAATATTTAACAAAAAAAGCAAATTTTTAAAAAAGAAATTTAACTTTGAAACAAGTTTAGTTGTAATTGCTTAAATACTTATCTCAGGATTATTGAAAGGTGTTGATAAACTGTGTGATTCCTGCTTCCACCCTAACCCACACGAGTACTACTAAATAACTTAAGTAACTAAAATAAAAAACTAAAATAAAATAACTTAAATAACTAAACACTTGAGAAAGACCTACAAAACTCTGATGGACCAGCTGGCAAGCAGTACCGTCCTCACCAAATATTCAGACAATATAGAGTATGACTGCTGTGGAAGAAAACGGTAAGAGCATTGTATGTCTAAGTGCCTGCGATGTGCAGGCAACTAATGCAGACTCTGAAAGAAATATGAAAACCATCGACTCCAAGCACATTGGCAAGAAACATTTGAGAATACAGCTTGCTGGAGGGATAAAAGCAATCTGTGCCACCTCACCAGAGTGACACCCTCCTAAGATCACTGGTAGCATGTCAGTCACTTTGTAGTCAGCATTTCATCAAATGCGCAGAGTTGGTAAATGCAGTATACGACACAGAAAATCTCTCTGCTTCAGGCACACAGCAAGCCCCATACTGATGTTGTATCTGCCTGAGCCAGCTGGCAAAGCTGAATCTGGCTGTGTCCTCTGTTGCCTGCAGCCACTGCTCTTCCTGATCTTTGAGCAACAGCTCAGAAGCAGAGACCAAATGCTGACACGCGAACACACATTGGAGCACCAGGCTGCCAGTGCTACTTTTCTTCCCGGTGTTCAGTACATCAGCTGGGGTGATTTGGGCGGCTTTACTGTTGTCTGTGGCACATCCAGAGTTTGCTCCAACACCTTCACCACACAAATGTGGTGTACTAACCCAGAGACTGCTAGGGCAATTTCTTCCTAGTAAGGGTGCCTCAGACCTCGACAGAAGGTACCTAGGTGGGAGCACAGCCATGCAATTTCCCAGTCAGTTTATGGAGGTATATTTTAAATAACTCAGGTCTGCTCCTCACAGGAAAGACGCAGAGGGACAGAATAATTGCCTGATTTATTACATATGGTTTCCAAAAAATTAGACTTCAGTTACAGTATCTGGATGCAGAGCTTGCTTCCATTGCTCACTTCTTTTTATTACGTTTTGCTACTGCAGAAGGCACGGCGAAGGCAGCATTCCACTTACTAATTCTGAAATGGCACCTTGGCCTTTGTTATGAAAGGTACTACCATCTGTGGGTGGCCATGGAGACAGGGGAAGGAGGAACTTAACTACATAATGTAATATTCAAACCACAATAAAGGCAGAAATTTCAGAGTGCAGAGTTATGTAATGCAGACTTGTTGCAATTTAGATGAGAAAGCAAACTTAGGAACAGCAGCAAGTGACAATATTCCAAGGAAGTGCCACAAAGCTGCTTAGCCCTCTCTGACAACATTTCTAAAGGAAGTTTATAGAAACTTCCAGATCACACTGGCAGTGAACACGCCATCCAGCGCTGCTGGAACTGAAAAGCCTGCATACATCAAGTGGAGTTATCATACCCTGGATGTCAGCGTGGCCGAGATTCTACCTCATCCAAAAGGAAAAGCACAAATGCTCAAATTGAAAAACATTGATGAATAAACATAAGATAAGGTGAAGAAAGCAAGAACCATCACTGCAGTGTTAAGAAAGTGCTGTTTCAGGGCTAGAGGGAAAGTTAGAAGGATACTTATTTTGAGAGATGTCAGTTACTTCACTCCATGCTTTCCAAAGCATTCTGTTGATTCAATCCCCACTGACATTTTCTGAATAGCTTCTGAATTAAAGAAATTTTCCAGATGGGTAGGGCAAAGATCTAAGAGAAAATTTTGTTGAATTCTCTAACCAAGAATCTGTCATTTTCCAGTGAACGTGATTTGTTAAGAAGGTGTTCTTTTTTTTTTTTTTTTACTCAGCTGTTATGATTGACTTCTACAATGCTCAAAAGATGCTCTAGATGCTTACAACACTTTATTTAAATCTCAGCTCCTCCCTTTAAAACTTTTTCTGTGACCTGTTAGAAGGAAGAGACTATTACTTAAAAACACACCAAACATTCAACACTGCCATAGTTAACAGTACCACAGAATCACAGAATGGCTTAGGTTGGAAAGGACCTTGAAGATCATCTAGTTCCAACCCCCTGCAGCCTGTGCCAGTGCCTCACCACCCTCTGAGTAAAAAATTTCCTCCTAACATCCAACCTAAATCTCCCCTCTCTTAGTTTAAAACCATTCCTGCTTGTCCTGTCACTATCTGCCTGTGTAAAATGTCAGTCTCCCTCCTGTTTATAAGCCCCCCTTCAGGTCCTGGAAGGCCGCAGTGAGGTCTCCCTGAAGCCTTCTCTTCTCCAAGCTGAACAGTCACAAAACCCTCAGCCTTTCATCACAGGAGAGGTGCTCCAGCCCTCTGAGCATCTTCATGGACTCCTCTGGACCCGCTCCAACAGCTCCACATCCCCTCCGTACTGGGGGCCCCAGGCCTGGACACAGCACTCCAGGTGAGGCCTTCCAAGGGCAGAGTAGAGGGGGACGATCACCTCCCTCTCCCTGCTGGCCACCCCTCTCTTGATGCAGCCCAGGATGCCATTGGCCTTCCTGGCTGCAAGAGCGCACTGCCGGCTCATGGCCAGCTTTTCATCGATCACAAGGCCCAAGTCCTTCTCCGCAGGGCTGCTCTCAAGGAGTTCTTCTCCCAGTCTGTACACACACCTGGGATTGCCCCGACCCAAGTGCAACACCTTGCACTTGGCCTTGTTGAACCTCATCAGGTTCTCGTGGGCCCACTTTTCCAGCTTGTCCAGGTCCCTCTGGATGGCATCCCTTCCTTCAGGGGAATCAACTGCACCAACAATAATTATAACAAAGATGGAGATTTATACTAAATAAAACTGTTTGTCCAGCAATAGAATAACTTTCAATGTGGAGAAGAAATTTACTTCAGCAGAGTGCCAAGAACTGCAGATAACCTATTAACGGCATGACTCCTGAGTGTCCCAAATCCATCTGGCAGATCACACACAGTTTTTAGACTCTAAGTGAGGAGAGTAACATGGTCAATGATTATGAGAAACAGTGCCAGCCTTTTGCCAGAGGAAACCAAACATTGCTCATTGCTTCCATTCATTCCTCCTTACACTGTCTCCTACAGTCACAAAGATGGCAGAATAAAATCAACTGAGACCTCATCAGCCAGTTCTCTTTTGCTTCATGTTGGTCTGTAAACAGCTGCCTCTCTAATTCCCACCAAAACATCTACAAAAAGTTCTACGAAATCAAAGAAAGATGCCCAAAATGCATGCAAACAAGATTTTGTGTGCTCACATCATCTTCCTTTTAAATTCTCTGTGCCCAAAGGCATATGTATTTCTACTCATTGGAGACAATGTGATAAATTGGTGACATATTTCACCTATAATCACTTTTAATGAAGTCACTTTTAAGATATAAAGCAGCCAGAGCATACATACAGCTGTATGTGTTGCAGAAATAATCATCTCTGGAAAACTGAAAAAAAAGTGTATGATGCAGTCTGCTGTCTAACTGTGCACCAAAAATATTTGTAAATGGGCATCACTGGATGACATTAGAAAGAGAAAAGGACAGGGATACAGAAAAGAATAACTGAAATAAAATCTCAAAATTTTTCATAATTATGAGGGGAGGCTGGGGGGAAAAAAAAAAATGAATAAGAGACATTAGGTCCTTGAGGACAATGAGCACCACGACATTTTGTGCATGGAAGAGCTGTACTGGCCAAACAGGACTAAGAAATCAGATGATCAAACAGTAAACAACAGGTAGTGTCTGAGAAACACTTGGTGGGAAAAATCACAATCACTTCATCAGGAACCACAGCATTCTCACAGCACTTCTGCAGTGCAAGTTTTTCTTCATGTCCCCACATTAACCTGTCACAGGCAGAACACATTTGAAAGCTTGCTGCCATGGCAAATGCTACCAAAAGGGAGGAAGGGTGGGGTGGCTATGGATGCACCTGTAATTAGTGCCATTTGTGATGACCTCCAAACTTATTACCCGGTGTACTCAGGCAAATGTATTGCTCTGAACATTTAAGCAATAAATTCAAAGTGACAGGGTAACTGAAAGTTCAGATTTCTACCAGCTGTTCTTTGCCTTTATTTTTTGTTAGCATCCTTTCCTCTTGTTTCTACTTCACATTTGGAAATGTTTACTTTCTTATTAGAGGACTCAGCTTCACCATGCTGACAAGCATGTCACCACATCATACAGGAGATGCCAACATACTGTGTCCTCCAGCCTCGGGAAATCAGGAGTCTTCCAGTGTCAGGGTTTGTTCAAGCCTTACAAAAAGTTTTGTGTTGGTTCACAGCTGACTGAGGAGGGAAAAAAAATTAACACAGGCCCAATCCTTGCACATGCCATGATTCAATACAGCACTGCATCAGTTACTTGAAGTTATACATGTGCTTCAGCGCTCCGGTGAACCTGGGCCAAAATAATGACTACAAAGCAACAGGAGGGTATATCTGAAAAACTGGGATAGTCTTCGAGGTCCTTAGGGGAGAGTATCAAATATTGTCATGAAGTCTTCTTCTAGTTGAAGCAAGAAATAACAGAGTTGTGGACTGACACAAAAGTTCCCATCCTCTCTGTACAAGAGAATATGCTTCCATTACAGGATAAACACTAATCTAAAATACAGCTAACAAGCAGAAGAGCTTCACTCTGCTTCACTCTCACTCCAGACAGCAAAATCTCTGCAGATTCTACCTTCAAAGCAGATTCTACAATCAAAGCGACAGCAAAAATGGATGCATTACCTGATATCAGAAAGATCACATTTGTTTCCAGCGATGGCCATTACGATGTTTTCAGGACCGTGTTCTTTTAGTTCTTTCACCCATTTCTTCAAAGTATGAAATGAATCCTAAGTCAGAGAAATGATAAAAGCCTAGTTGCCATTGATGCATTTGCTTCTTCTTCTTACTTTTTTTTCCAAGTCAGGGGAACACAGATATGGCAGTATTAATGCAATAATGTCATAGATCACAAGGCCAGAAGTAGATTGCTGNTCTTACTTTTTTTTCCCAAGTCAGGGGAACACAGATATGGCAGTATTAATGCAATAATGTCATAGATCACAAGGCCAGAAGTAGATTGCTTGATCTTTGCAATCTGCTTTTCAAGCTTTATTCTAGCCTGAACTTGTTCCCCCCCCCCTTTTTTTTTTCCCCCTTTTTCAAAGCAGTACTGAATGTTTTCCTCAAATATTCATTGATGAAGAAACTGACAGCACTTTTAAGTTTATTTAGCAGCTGATTTCCTTCATTTTTAATGTGAGCTTCACCTGTCTCATTTTGACTTCTGCCTGTTGGATTATCCCAATCACCGTCACATTTTCAGTAACGCCCAGGAGAGCTTTCAGTGACCCCTTTCTCCCCTTCACACACCCACACCCCCGCATTTCCCAATCTGTGACGTGGCAGACCCCATTTTATTTATTAGTAAACCAAAGAGACAGGTGACAATTCATCTGGCTTTTTCCCTCCAAGTACAAAATCCAAACACTTTTTGATTCCACCTACCTTGTAGTAGTAAATTTTCTATTTCAGCACACTAATGAACTAATAGCATTAAAATCACATCTGTTCCTAGAAATGTTAGTTTTAATGCATGGCTGAAATTATTACTGAAACTCAGACAGAGCTCCCAAGTATATTAAAAACCATTTTCCCCATTAGTAGGGCACATAAATGTTCTGTCTCAATTAGTGAGGGCTGTATCAGCATCTCTGCAGGGAGAGCACTGTCAGTCATATGGGAAAAAACACCCATTCTACTCTAACAGTAAACTCTGAGAATACTAAGCATCAAGAAGTGAACCTCAGCCCTCCCGTGATTCTGTGACTACAGGTGGTAGTGGGGGGGCATTGCAGGATATCAGCCTGTCTGCTTAGCCAGGGGAAAGCCAATAAAAATTCTCCAAAATGCAGCCTCCAACCTTCCGTCTGCACAAAATCTAAACTTCACAGAAGTCCAAATTAGTTTTTGGACACCTCCATCCAAATCTACAAAGTACAGAAGCATATAAATACTGCTTACATTAACCTGTAACTACTTCTGAAGCTGTGGGGTTTTTTTGGAACAGGCTGCCCAGGGAGGTGGTGGATTCTCCTTCCCTGGAGATGTTCAAGAAAGGTGTAGACGTGGCACTAGGGACATGGGTTAGTGGGCATGGTGGTGTTGGGTTGACAGTTGGACCAGATGATCTTACAGGTCTTTTCCAACCTTTATGATCCTATCCCAAACTCAGGCTCAAGTAGAGTAGTTACTATAGGCAAAAAGCATGCAGAAAGTCTTACCTGTTTGGTGATATCATACACTATCACAGCTGCTGCTGAACCTCTGTAGTACATTGGAGCCAAGGAATGAAACTGTTAAAACATGCCCCCCAAAAAATAAAACACCATGAATAAATCAGAATTAGCACAGGTTGTCAGGTCACCAAGACATGCCACGGCTGTACTATAGACTTCCATCTCCTCAGACCAGGCCTCTGCAGTGCTTGTCAGTCTCTAATTTTCATTAAATCCCAATGAAACAATGAAAACGAGTCCTCCCTTTTCTCAGGGTTTAGGTGATCAGCACTGTGGGCTCTGAAAGTCTCTTCCACTATAGTGCATGGCCTCGGAGGAGAAGTTCTGGCAGGAAGTTCCCCTCCATTTGCAGGCCTCACCTGACAGCACACACACCCCTTCTGCTGGCAGACACCAAGGTTTTTCGCTAGACTTCTAACGGATTGAATCCAGCTTGGGGTTGAGGTTTGTAACACCACTACAAATCAGATAAAATTGGCTTGTTAGAAAACTACGAGTACCTGTCACCTGTAGTTAACCTATACTGTAACAGTTTGAAAACCATGGGTTATTGCCACTTGTTTCAAGTCAAACATCCTTTAAATAAAGAAATAATAAAAAAAAAACAAGCAATAAATATGTTTATTATAATAACAGCTTGCCAGTGAACTGCATCATTTTTATAATTTACCATGACTAAGCAGGTGATTTAGAGTTCCAGCTTTTAATTACACAGAGAAAGGAAGTCAAGAAGTTTTACTGCTGATTCACCTGAAGCTATTCTTAAACAAACTGAAAAAAATCTCTCTTGGAAAATACACTTAGGCTCACTGAACTCATGGGGCCATTTTCCAGATTTTTATGTGTAAAGAAAGGGATCTGTAAAAGCTTCACACAAGATTACAGCTAGTAACCGAGGCCAGCTCCTACACCAGCTGCGTTATTAGGGCAAGACGCGTATTTCAATGCACGGCGCCTCTGCACAGACCACACGTGCTGCACCACAAACCTCTGCAGATTCGCAGGACACATCTTTCCCTTAAACCTGTACATCCAGGCTCCACATTTCATACCGTTTCACGTGCAACATAAAGAAAAACAAGTCATTTGGAAGAGTATGAGCCCAGGCCATTTGCCAGCGTGTCAGCTGCTCGTCGCAGACGGCACATCCAGCTCAAGGTCGGTGCTTTCCCTGACCACGAGGAAGGATGCACGCGCAGTAAGTAGGACAGATGGCCAAGGGCTGAAGTGCACTGGGGAGCGATGCAGGTGGAACAGCTCATTAATAGGAGAAAACAGCAGGAAGGGGGGTGAGGAAAGGAGAGGGAAATCAGTCAAGTAGCCAGGCCTGAAGGAAAGGGATCAGCCAAGATCCTGAGGGAGTTGGGCAGATGCCCGCCTACTGGGCTTTTAGACTGTGGCACATTTAATGTGGTAAATGCTTTCCAGAACTTTTAACCCTCCAGATCACTACAGACATCTCCAGTGTGTTGTGTTAAAGTACCCTGAAAATCAGGGTGCTTAATTGTAGGAGGCAGGATCTGACCTTCCCATGTGTATACGCACCCATCCCATTCTGGAAGAAATGACATATATCCCATACGTACTGATTTGGTCTTAATCTAGATGGCAAAGTATTCATGAATTCACAAAATGCTCTCAGATAGCAGCCATCACACTTTACAGGAGCCACACAGTTAAGCTCACATACTTCAGATTCCTCCAATACTGGCCCTGAAAGCACAGTGGGAAGCTGTACCACTTCTTAGGAATTTCAGCCCATTTTCTTTTGACCAGGTGATGAGAACACTTTTCACAACAGCTGTTTCACTGAAGAATACGGCCAGTGTTAACACCAAAATTAAGAAAACCATGCAGAAAAGCAGGCATCTTTCACTGGATTCCAGGTAAGTAGATTTCAATAAAACCAATGCAACCTACCAATTTTTGGTAGGATTAATTTTCAGCTGGGTTCCCAAACCAGCTTGTTGTGCACCACGTAAACCCCAGGCTGAGCCAAAAGGAAGGTGTGAGAGTGTGGTGGAGAAAAAAGATGAAGGACAGGACACTGGTTTAGACCACACTCACATAGCTTTATGCTTAACAATCAGTTTTACTCTTTTTTTTTTTCCTTACATATAATGTGAAGGTAAAATGCAGAAACAAAGAAAACCTCTTTTGAAACCTTTTGGGAGATGAATTAATCGCTTCAACAGCATGTTGCATTCCAGTAACAGCAACACCAGACTAAGCCAGCTGGCCGCTTCCTTGTGCCAAGAAGCGAGAAGTGGCACCCAGAGGCGCAGCACACAGGAGGAATGCAGTTCCTCTGCTGTTTAAGACATAGCAATCTGCTCAAATATTCCAGTTCCTTGCAAGTTTGCAGAGAGGGAGGGCAAGACCACAGCAAAGGAACTGAGAAAGGCAACCGCCTTTGAAAGGCACGGAGTTCATTCAGTATAGTTGTTAAGTGTGACCTTCCTGCTCTACAGCACCGAAAATCTATTTACTTGGCCAGCTGGCAGGCCAGTTATTTCCTCTTTTGTTACTTTACTGTTTTAGTTTTACTGTTTTACTGTAATATTTTAGCTATCAGGAATTTTAAGAATGGAGAATATGTCATCCATACTTGGGCAGGTTTTTTTTTTTTTTTTTTTACTATGATAGATTTTATCTGGCATGTAAGATCATATTCTTATTTAAATAAACCTGACACTCAAGATTGCATATTTTACGTTGGAAAAAGTGACCAAAAATAGGATCTCAATGCATCTTAATGCAACTTCCTAAAGACTGTGAGGAAAAAGCAACGAAGTACACTAGAAACAACTTCCATCAGTTATCACAGTACAGAATACCTACCAAATAAAACCGAAATTAAATCCTTTGTCATTTCTCTCATAGAGTCTAACAACAAACATGATATACTATGTCCCAGTCATAAGAAATCACTGTTGTTCACAATAAAAAAAGAAAAATAATCTTTGCAGCACTGAATAAATCAACAGGCATTGAAAAATTGTAACCAGGAGTAACTTTGATTAACTAATAATAGACTCTCTCTTAACAAAGATGTTTTATCAGCATGGATTTCCAAAGGCTACAAGCAGACCACTAAAAATATTACACAAATAACTAGATTTATTGAATGCTTCCCCCCCCCCCTT
>VXAV01003134.1:60253-92247 GCA_013399715.1 Alectura lathami | reverse complement strand
TTTTTTTTTTTTTTTTTGTTTCACTGCCCAAAACTAAATTCATGTTGAACATTTTTCTGGTGTAATTACCTGGAAAAAAAAGGAGTCACACAATGAATTAAAGGGACACAAAACACTAATGTGTACATTTTTCACCTGCCAAGAACCAAATGTGGGACAGAAGCCCCAAAACAAGTTTCACACAAAAAAAAAAAAAACAGCTCATTGAATTCAATCTCATGGGATTACCTTTTGTATCAGAAAAATTACTGCGTTTATAACCTTAATTTTATAGGTCAGTATTTCTGTATCCAGAAATTCCCAGAAAATTAAGAGAAACAGAAGCAGTTCAAGACTTGGCATAAGAACAGCTCTGCTCCTCAAGAAGGGCCACCTGAAGGCTGGGGCAGCCAGCCACAGCTCTGGCTGACGTAGCTGCCCCACGGACATCTTCCCCTAACCTATGTGCTCACGCTGCTCTATCAGTGTGTCCGTGGTTCATCATCTTCATTCTCTAAGCAATGAGCTGTGAGGCCAGGCAGGTGTTATGAAATTTCCTCTGAAAGGAGGTCCCCTTTTTCTCTCAGAATCTGACTAGTGCAGCCCTAACAGCTGTACAGCACTGCACCACAAGGGACAAATTCAGTCTTAAAGTGGTGCTAATGCAAGTTCAGCATAACCAGAGCTGCTCTAGTTGATCCCAGGAGTATCTGAGGTTTTTGCAACCCCAGATCTGGCCATCTCACTGAAGTCCTTGCAAAGGGCAGAAAAATGGAAGCAACCAGCTAGTAAGGAATGCCACACCTATTTTAAAGCTCTAACTTTTTCATGAAAGCTCTTTTGCTTTGTATTTCCTGTGTGTATCATTGGGGGGGGTATATCTGGTCTTAGGAAACGCTCTTTACATTTCCACTGTACTAACTGCAGAGAAAGGCGAAGAAGAAAAACCCACGACGTGGTCATATCCGAATACTTAGAAGAAAAAAGAAAAATTGAAGGCAGCTCAACATAAATCACACCCAAGCTGTGGCAGTGAAAGTCTCTTAACCATGTTTTGCGTAATGTCGGTTTAGAAAGAAAAAGAGAGGCCAAATGAACACAGAAATAAAAAACTGCCACTCCTGCCTATTTATAACAAGGCTGACAAATCCCGCTGAAGACAGCTTGGGTTCATTCAGTCTGCCAGGAACACCGAAGAGCACTAATTCATGTCTGCAGCTCTCTGCATCATCCTGTAGTGCTACACCCGAGCACTGGCTTACTGCCACACCAGGCTGCCTCCTCTGAACTCCACAATCAAAAAGGAAAAAACAAACAACAAAACACACCCACAACCCCTCTGCTGCATTGCTGTTACCATCCTGGACTGTAAAACGCATCACTGGCTCTTGCTGCAAAAGGATCACATTTTTTCCTACATGCATAGCCACAGGGGTAAGGATGTACAGCACAAGCAGCAGCAGACCAGTGCTCTATGAGTACTGCTCACCTCCCCACGCCAAGGGCTGAATTCAGAGAGTACTTCCCACGTGGTGCCTTTCCAAGCACCTGCAGGTGCATATCAGCACCAGACTGCAATCATTTGACTAGATTTCGTTCTCATGTTTGAGAAGCTGCTCTCTGACTACATACGTAGCATCTGAGCAGCCAAGACCAAACCCCTTGGCTGCTCTCCAGGCGCATAGCACGAGCCCATTGCAGCAGTCTGTACACCAGTAACAGCAGGTATTTATGGACATTTAATGCTTTTTTTTTTTTCTTATCCCCCAAATCATCTTCAAGGCAGTGTCTGCCAAGAAACAGAGAATCTGAGGTATAGAGAGAAGTGAAGTCAATGAACTAGAAGTGTCAAACAGATTATCCCCAAACATAAGCTTCTCACACAAGAAGCAGCAATGGGAGGGATAAAAAAATTCCTGACATTCTCAGCTGGCGAAGACTGAATGGAAAAATGTTATGCATGAATGCCACTATCAGATATGATTTAGCATTTTATAATCTTGAGTAGTTTTTTCTGCCATGATTCAAGACTGAGAAGGAAGCTTTAAAATGTATGTATTTTCTCAAATCATTTTTTCCACAAAGGCTGGAAAAAAAAAAAAAAAGATCTGTCAGATACCACCCCATAAGGATATACAGGAAACCTCAGGATCTGCAAGCTCAGTACGTCAGGTTTGATCTGTCTGTCTCTGACCTACATGAATTTTTGCTAGTTAAATTCATGAAGATTTACATAAGAGAATGAGCATTTTTCTCAAATATGTAAGAATTCCTGAAGTGAGGGTGAAATGCCAACATTTTAGGATAATCTTTTTGAAGATATTTTAAGTAAGCAGAAAACAAACCTTTGCAGCATCTCAGAAGGGACCTGTTCTCAGCCCTTCTGAAGCTTAATCAGGAAACACAACATGCAAAAGATGCCACAGCTAAACTATGGCTCAGATTGCACATGCTGCAAGTTCGCTGAAGCTTAAGAAACATGCTTTATGCTCAACAAAAAATGGTAAAATTAACATATCCACCCACTAGTTCCAATGCCATTTGCGCTCTCACAAACACCCACACTGCCAAATCGCCTGTCGACCTTTGTAGCACGCTGGCAGAAGCTCACTGTGGGGATGCCCTTACTCCATGCATAGGGAACGACCTCCATCACCACACTGTGGGCTGCCATCACAGTCAACTGTATAAAACTGCAGAGCAAAATTCAGGTGACGTCTTCACTGCAGAAGTAACTCAAGCCTCCTCACAGGAGGGTCTGATTTCAGTGGAAACATCTATAAGCTCAGTGATTATGCTGGTAGGGCACACGGTGCTCATAACCCTGACCTGCTCTCATTTGAGATGGTGTCCGCACAGACTGGACAGCTCCAGCAACCCAGTGAGTTCCAGGGTTTTGTTTCTGGAGAGAAGTCATCTTAGGATGTCACAGCTGAACCAGTTTCTTATGCTGCCAACTGCAAGGCACCCTGCCTCCCCTTGCCATCAAAGAGGCAGAAAACCACTACCTCAGTTTAGCCCCAACATCTAATTTCCAGCTTCAGAGAAATGAGGCAAAGAAGCTTTCCTATCAAGGAACATTTACACACCTTACCTTGTGACACTGCCTTCCAATCACCAGAGCAACGACTGTCACTTAGAAAAGAATGGGATATGAAATGCTACAGATATTTTTGCCAGTCTTTGCCTGGAAATTGAGCAGTTTAAAAAAAAAAAGTGACTTTTAAAAAGGACAGAGATAAATTCTCCTGCCCCAGAAACATAGCCCTCAGGCTCCCTGACTATTTGCTACAATATTCCTCAGCTGGCAAAATGGAAAGCTGGCAGCTACCCAAGGTATTCAGACAAAGCATTGTAATTAGAAGCTACTTAGGGCATCATGAACCAAAATATATGCTAATAAAAACATCATTAGCTAACTTGTGAGGAGATTGTTTTTAGGGAAGGGAGTCTTTGCTAACAACAACATAATTGTTGTGAATTTAAGTCCTAAAGTCCACATTAATGATTTAAATCTGATAGGGAAAAAGTAAGATGGGAGAAAAACGACATTTGGAAAATAGTGGGGTGTAAGGAAGGTGACAACTTGAAAAACAGAGTAAATGAGCTCATTTGAAAACACAGCAACAGCATCCAACTGGGTCTGCAGAGACCAGTACTTCGACACAGAAAGGCAGAGGAATTTTGTTAAGCGCGCTGCCTGTTTAAGGCTCTGCCTATCCAAGAAAGTGAAAAGAAGAAACCAGATAAAAGGATTAACAAGCTCTCTCCTTTTGTAACCAACAACAATGTATGTTCTCCACAGCAAATGCTGCTGGAAAGCCACAAGCCCCTCCCCAGGTCTCCTCCAGAAAGCACGCCGAGCATTCGCTCCTAACAACACTATGATAAAAATGCCTTTGATTTCCATTTTCTGCTGCATTAATGTCATTGTGCAGAAGTGACATCTGCTTGTTATCTCCCAGAGAGTGGCAATTTTAGTTAATTCCTGACTCTGCCTACAATTTTAAGTCTCCCGACACAAAAGAAATAAGAATACTGTATCTGAAGTCCGTGCCACTTAGAAGTTATCTGCTCCCCATGACCAAGCTCTGACTGGTTAACTTGTATATTCAGTTTCTCCAATAAAGCCAGGCATTGCTACAAGCCTTTAAAACAAACATTTTGGTCATTTTGGGACCAACATTTCTAAAGGCATCACAAGCTACAAATGGGTACCTGAAAGTTGAATTAATGCCTCAAGGGGGTGCTGAGCACTTCCAGCTCACTCCCTCTCTTCTGTGCTTCCTGAGCACCCTGTGCATGACTTCTTCTGAAAAAGCCACGTGAATTTCCAGGTTCTCCCAGCTGGCTGAGGGTGGCCAGGAGGCACACAGCATGCAGACACAGCACCAGCTGGCACAGCTGGGGAAGTACCGGCTGCCCCAGCTCCAGAATAAGCGCTCGCATGTCCTGTGCTCAGGGAGCTTTTGGGCACCGCTCTCAGACACAGGCTTTGGGTTTCGGGTGGTGCTGTGTGGGGCCAGGAGCTGGACTCCATGATCCCTGTGGGTCCCCTCCAACTCAGGATATTCTGTGATACTACAATTACATGCCACAGAGCTACAAGCGGGGAAAAAAAACAATGTGGAGTGAGGCAGTGGAGAGAAGACAGAGTAAGCATGGAGAAGCAAATCACGGGAACAAAAACTGAATCTTTGCTACCTCTGACAACCGAAACTCCACACACACTCTTGCAATACCTAGTTCAGCTTCAGCCCATACAGAAATGAAACAAGGGATGTTCAAGTGAATGCTGTATTTCATTAGTATTTCTAAAGATCCCTGTTCCCATCATAAATAACATACTGAATTGCTAAGAGTCAACAGATTTTGCCAGGCACCCTGCATGCTGTAAACAAAAGCATGAGCATTTCCTGCACTTAACTGCAAAAATCTTTATTATCTGCAATTCAGCTGCAAGGTTTGGAGAACACAGCAGCATGCAACAGTCTGATACTGCAGTCTGTATAAGCATCTCACTTTACCCTGTCCTAGGATGAGCATAGGTACATTTTTCTAAGAACAGAAATTCAGTAATTTCACAAGAAAGTTTAAAGATATTTTAAAATGTGTTTTAAAATACCATGTACTTTTCCATTTCTTTCAAATTTCTCAAGATAAATGTGAGCATATATTAAGAAAACTCTACAGTCAGCCTCCCATTGAATACCACTACCATTAAGCCTACTAAAAGAAACAAATGACCAAACAGGCGTATACACAATCAATGTGAACGATCACCCACGAATTCCGTTATGGCTGTTTTGAAAAATCAAAGGAAAAGCTACTTAGTTTAAGCAATTCACTCAAACTTCAGAAAAAAAAAAAAAAAAAAAGAAGCAAACCCAATGTGGTTCAGGATGCCACTGCTAATTTCAAAAACGACACCAGTGACACTGCCTCTGCCCACATTCAATGCCCCAGCTCAGCACAGCCTTGGAGCTCAGCCATGTTCTTTCCATGATTAATGGAAGCTGCCATACAAGAGCCTGTGGATACAACAGGGGCATTGCCCAGCCCTCGGGCACGGCCCGAGCCATGGCAAGGCTGCCCTAAATGATCACGTGCGGGCACAGGTAACATCTGCAGGATGAGGCACAGCTCCATCATGAAAGCAGAGCTGAAATCCACAGCTTTCTTTTAGGTCTGATGTACTGTCATCCTGCCTCTGCCTTTTCCCCAGCTGTGACATGGTTGGGACCTGTTTAACAGTGACTGTTGACCACCTGCTTTGCAGATCTTTGCAAAGTTTCAGCAGATCAACACTCAAAGTCTTGTGAAGATTAAAAGCTTAAAGAAGTGCACCAATGCATTAAAAGAGATCAGGATAACAAAAATGTACTGCACAGTAATACTCACCCGCTCCTGCCCAGCTGTATCCCAGATCAGAAATTTATGAAGCTCATTCCCACAGGGCACAGTTTTAGTCATGAAGGATGCTCTGGAAAGAAGAGGAGCCAAATCTCATTTATAGTTAAGAGAAGGAAGCAGCAGAAATTCGTAATGAGTGGCATTAAATAAAAACCCACAGACCTTAGCCAGTTCTGCTGGGTTAGACCGCATGTAGGGAATATCCAAAACCTCGACAAAATGCCTACAGAAGGGAAAGTCTCCCTTTTTCAGGCTAAATGTACAATACCTACATTTGTATTTTTAAAAGGAAAATGTCTGTGAGATTCAGAGGGCTTGTGTGCATGGGCATAGGAACACAAATGCTCCTGCCACTCACACTCAGCTGCTGCTGCCACCTGGCTGCATCTTCTTGGTGATACAGAACAGAGAATGTCAGTCAGCATCATGCCAGGCAACAAATGCAAAAAAATTTTAGGAGGCTGGCCACGTCTGTTCCCTACTGATCAAACAGTCTGTGCACGAGTCATGTGCTGAAATGCACACAGTAAACAAATTGAAAAAAGTTCTTCCCCCCTCTCAACTCAGATGAGGAAATCTTCGTGGCTTCACTTAAGTGTGATTTCCCTATGGTTTGACAGTGTGATTTTTTTTTTTCTTTTAGGAAAGAGGATTCAAAATTTATATGCTTTTTCTGTATTACAGTATTCGGATTAAAAGCTGGCTAGGGGAGACTGCCAAACTGGTAGATTCCTCTGCCCTCACCCCCATGCTGTTTGGAAGACAATTTCTGCTGTGGAAACAGTTTTTTCCCAGCTCATAAAGATGCACTGGATACAATGCAATGTCATTACAAAAACACCATATGACATCAAATGACACATGACTGATCAAAACATCTCCTGAGAATGATATACAAGAGCTTACAGCCATCTGCAAATTGCTTGAATTTATCAATGCTTTATTTCATACAAAAAAAAATATTAAATAAGGCAAACAGCAACAACTAAAAAAGCAGCATTTTCTTTGGTTATTTTCAGGGTATGTGCTTTCAGCTGTCACTCTTCTTCTCAGGGTATTAAGGAATACTTTACAGTTCCAAAACCAGAAAACTAAGAGCCTTAGCAGCTACTGTAGTTTGCAAGGACTGCATATTTTAAAAAATTATTTGGAGAAAATAACAAAAACCTAGTCTTCACATTCTAATCCTCAAATAGAAAAATATTTTTCTTTGCTATCACAGTTATGAAAATTAAAGGGATTTGTAATCCATTGAGCAGAAGACGTTTACTTAGCAACAAAAACTGCTTGGGGGAAAAGGCTGATGATGACGTAGAAGTGAAGAACCACTCAAGTTCCCATCAATTCCTTCACTGCCAAGAAGTGTCCTTCAGTCAGTAATGTTATTTGTTACGTGCTTCCTTGACTAAAAGGTTCAGCAAGATGGGCAAACCGGAGGAAAAAAATATACACAGTGTTCCTTGAACGTAAGGAGAAAAAAGGACCTCAGCTGAGGGCAGTAAGTATGTGCAAGAACAAGGATATTATGCAGGGTACTCACCCAATAGTGGGACTAATATTGTGATCAAAGTGGTCCTGGACGAATCGGCAAACAATGCTCGATTTCCCAACCCCAGTATCCTGAAAATGAAGAAAAGCATACAGTGAATTCAGGAGAGCCTAGATGCACATATTTCACCTGAAGAAATTGTCAAATACCAATCTGTGACATTGAAAGCTTTCTAGTGGCAAGTGGGGCAGGTGAAACATTTCAACAGACAAGAGAGCACATGGATGATTTAAATATCAGCATTACAAATGGATCTTGCTGGTCCTCTTCCCAAACTCACTTCTCTTGAAGCCTTGCATTTTTGGGGGTGTGTTTTATATTCCCGTTGCAAGGACCACAGCACTTCATCGTAGCCATTTACTGGTGCAAGAAAAGAAATGCTGCACTTTCAAAGACAGGCTGCATTACCCAGCAAGGCCATGTGCCAGAGAATAATTTCATTCAGGTCTGTTGCAAGGGCAGCCCATGCGTGCTTCCAAAGCCGATTACGAACACGAACCTTTCGGTATGCTGGCAGCGCTAGCTTTGCAGAAGGAACCCTTCCATAGCCAGAAGAGCTGTGTGTGTACGTGGCAGCCAATTTGCAGAAGGAAGAAGGCAGGAACCCAAAGGGCTGGATGCGCTGTGCCAGCAGCGTTACTGGACTGGGGAGAAGCAGCATGCCTTGGAATGCGACACAGCCCGCTCTCCACGCTGTGATGCAGCGGGCTGCTCCAAGCTGCAGGAACAGTCCTATTTCCCCACAACAACCAATAAGGAAAAATAAGAGGAGTGCAACCCTGGAATCAAATGCAGAATCCCTTCCAGACAAGGGGCAGGATGGGGAAAGAAGCGGAGAAGAAGAAAGGAGAGGAAAGCTTGACGTTACAAAATTGCTATTCTAGGTACTTAAGATATGAACTACTTCCCAAAAAGCAGCATTTTTCAGTTTCTCTCTGTTCTCCCAAGAAGCTTTGGTAGAGGAACATAAATTACACAGAGTTATAAAGGAAGTATCACCGTGTCTCCCAGAGAAATGCAAAGAGCCTCCTCAGAGACAAAGGGGATGCCAGGAAATCGATCCTGACCTTTCCCAGACATTAACAATGGCTGCCCAGGGTCCAATCTAAGGTGTCAAAAAGTCAGTGGAAAGCTTTCTGTTAATGTCATTGGATCTGATGGCAGAAACTCACTCCTTTTGCATCTGCATTTTAAGACATTTGAGTGATCTACACAGATTTCCCAGGAAGTGCCAAGACAGGACAGCAGTTTGCTGACTGCACTACACACATAACTACGTTTAAAAGAAAAAAGCCTTTGCCTTTCCTGTAAACAATTTTGCAATTTTTTTTAATCATCTTCTCAAATATAAGAGAAAAAGAACACCAATATTTAATTTCCTTCCCCCATGCTTAAACAAAACTGTATCGCCACTGCAAAGTCTTTATATACTGCACTGATCAGAAAGCCATCATTTCAACTCTCATATTTAATTCAAGATGTCTTTAGTCATCTTAAAAGCCACAATAAATGTTCCTGCTACACGGACAGTTGTTTATCTACTGTGTTCAATCAATAAAATAAATAAATAAATCCAAGAGAGTGTTTAAAACCAGCCCCACAGACTCTGATCAATAGCAGCAACACATCCTGTCGCTTTTCCCAAATTTTGCCTTCGTTATCGATTCCAGCTGGCATCCCTGTATAATCACTAGACCAGGATGGCACAACACATTTTAAACAAGACAATCCTCTGTGCTGAAAACCCAGAGTCTAATAATTATCCTGGATTTAAAACACTGTGGAGAAAACAAGAACTACCACCCCCTGGATGTGAGGAATTATGCTTTCCTGCAGCTGTCCAGGAACAGCCCATCTACAGCAAAGGGGTTTGGCTGAAAGGAGCCTCCCAGCCTCTGCCTCGAGGGCCTCAAAGGCCAGCTACCGGTGTACCACAGAGGGGAAGGAAACAAAACAGAAAAGCCTTCAGGCAATGACTGCCATTCTGTCACTGGATTTAAAGCCATGTAAAATTTCAGTCCTCGTTATTGTGCCCACAGCTGGCAAGCAAAACACCCACCTGCCGGAAAGCAAAGCAAATCACGGTGTATGGCCATTATACAGCAACTTCAAAACTTAACAGAGGCCTTCTACTGCTCATCAGACCTCACCTTTCACTGAGATCAGGGAACAGCCTTCCAGACAGATCTTACAAAGTGAAACAAAGCATGGATGCTTCAAAGAAAGAGAAAGTGTTCATTTCCCAGTAATGCGTTCAACTAAACCTCCTTGCTAGCGCTGTGCAAAGCATTCCTGCTGCGACCTGCTCTGTCCTTTGCTGGTCTTTCCCTACATACATCCATTTTTCTAAAATCATAGAATGCCTTGGGTTGGAAGGGACCTCAGAGATCATCTGGTTCCAACCCCCCTGCCGTGGACAGGGCTGCCAGCCACTGGCTCACTAGATCAAACTGCCCAGGAACCCATCCAGCCTGGCCTTGAACACAGCCAGGGATGGGGCAGCCACAGCTTCTCTGGGCAGCCTGTGCCAGCGCCTCACCACTCTCTCAGTGAAGAATTTCTTCCTGATGTCCAACCTAAACCTCCCCTCTTTCAGTTTTAGCCCATTCCCCCTTGTCCTACCATTATCCACCCGTGTAAAAAGTCGGTCCCCCTCCTGCCTGTAAGCTCCTTTCAAGTATTGGAAGGCCGCAATGAGGTCTCCCCGGAGCCTTCTCTTTTCCAAACTATACAATTCCAGCTCCCTCAACCTTTCCTCACAGGAGAGGTGCTCCAGCCCTCTGATCATTTTGGTGGCCCTCCTCTGGACCCGCTCCAACAGCTCCACATCCCTTCTGTACTGGGGGCCCCAGGCCTGGACACAGTACTCCAGGTGAGGCCTCACAAGGGCAGAGTAGAGGGGGACGATCACCTCCCTCTCCCTGCTGGCCACCCCTCTCTTGATGCAGCCCAGGATGCCATTGGCCTTCCTGGCTGCGAAAACTCCCTCAACCTTTCCTCATAGGACAGGTACAATCTAATGAGGATGATCATCCTTGCTTTGTTGCTGTTCCTTTTCCTTCAAAGGATTACATCAGACTTGTCAAGCCACATGCCCTGGTAACACTCATGCTTGTGGATGACTTATTTTTTCAGTTCTCAAAGTTCTGCTTTTCATCAGCTTTTTACATCCTTTAATCCAGTTCTTTTGTTTTACTCCATGTTGGTACACATGTAACATCAAACATACACCAAGAAATAAAAATTTCACCTATGTAAAAGGTCACAGCAGTACTGAGCTGAGTAGTTTTGACAAGCTTCAGAAACCCAGAACACATCACATTTCTAGGAGCTGATCCTGTGATTCTTCTGAAGCATCCTTCTCCATGGGAAATCCAAGGGTTTCAGCACTGTGTAACGCACACATCATGATCATACCACTCCACAGAAGGAGCAGCAAGCAAGGAACACCACTACGACAATTACTCTGAATCAAGGTGTTCTTGATGCATTTGCAGTGAGCAAGGACAGCACACGCAGTCACACTGTCAGAAGAGTTGGGTGAGTCACTCATGGACCAATTTCATGACTTTCCTTACTCCTTTCTTTTTTCTCCACAAGCCTTGTAGCACATTTACAAAATTTCAGTTATAAACTGCACTGCACTGAGATAAGCAAAAGGAAGGAGGAAGGAAAGGAGTAGGAATGCAATTTCACAGTGAGCAAACCACTATTAGTTCACCAGAAGCAGCCACTGCTTCAGAATCTCCCACAACCTGCAAAATGGATCTGAAAATCTGAAGCGGTATGAGATGTCTCCGATAAACACAAGCAACTAATGTGTGCATGAACAAATCTTGATTTTTTTTGTGCCTTAACCCCAAAAATCCATCCTTTCTCCAAAATCCTTCACCCGCAGACTCAGAGGTGAGGATTTAAGAGCACAGAGCTGCAAGCAGCCTGGCACCAAGCTCAGCGCTGCCACCCACACCCCCAGCTCCCATCACCGCAGAGGAGAGGAGGCTGCATTTCAAGGCAGCAGAATTACAGGATGCTGGCAACTCATTTGCAGGCAAACAACCAAGATGCTGATTTCTTTTGGCTGATCCACAGCTGCATGGAGGAAGATTCAGGGGAAAAAAAAAAAGTTCAATATGAGTAATGTATTAAAAAAGAAAAATGTTTTCCCACTACAAACAGGCAGTTGGTATAATACTCTGTTCACTGTTCCAGATGTGTGCATCCTGGCAGGAAAAATGAGCTCTTTGATTTAAATCTGCATGTCTCATTTATACCTTCACACCACGGCAGGACTCAGTCCTCCGAGCACTTTGCCAAACGGAACGGAGCTACAGGGCTCTGTAGACACAGCCCTGATCAGGGCCTTATTCTTCAGTCCGACATGTAACAGCTTTTAATAGATCCAGATGGGTCAAACCCCATTGTGCTGAGCATCATGTAAATTATTTCTACATCTGAAATGGAATAAGTGTTGAATTCACAAAAATCCACGCACTGTGACTGATGACTAAACAGCAGCCCTATAATTATGCACACTGCTGCAACAGCTACTTGGTTCTTGACAACGTAGAATCCTTCTGTGCTATCTTCACACTCGGGGCTTTTTAATATATGTAAAATTAGATAAACCGTGCAAAAATTCTTTTGTGACTCCAGGATTCTGGAAATGCAAACAAAAGAAGAATACTATATGGTATTTCATGAGGAAATGGCATGCTAAAAACAAACATACTGAAGAAAATGCCTTCTGTCCTCTACTTGCAAAGCAAGAAAAAAAGAACATCTGGCTTGTAATCACTACAGATCTCATGACTAACTTCCCATTTCAGCTTTAGAAGAGGGTTCGGACACCCTGGTGACGGGTGCCGTAAAAATCTGCAGTGAGAAGTAAAGAACTGATCTCCACAAAACGCAGATCAAACACACGGCTCCCTTGGAAGGACGGAAGTTTTCCCATCAACTTAGACAAATCTAGGATTTAATCCACAGTATTCCAATTTGTATAAATTTTGCAGATTTGCCCCTCCAAAGTATTTATTCTTGCAATAACTAAGCTTCATTGAGCCATGGCCTACAGTCAGATGTCTCATTAGAGCTGACCGGGTTTGACACGCATGAGTCGCACATACTGCACGAATGACCCTACCCTAACAACCCGCAGCATGCTAAGTGCTCAATAAAAATAAATTAAAAAAAAAAAAACACCAGGCAAAGCATGTTATTTTTCAACAATTACATCAGGAATGTTTGAACGTGAAAATCCCTTATCCTTTCCACTAAGCAAGAAGCCTATTCCATGCCTCAGGTGGCTTCTAAAGAACTCGGCATGGCTGCCCCCATACTGCACACAGGAATGCATCTGCCCCTCAGAGCCATCTGCTGCCGAGGCCCCCCAAAAGCTTATCTGCAAACCACCCTAATTCGACAGCTCAGGTCAACACACAGAACAGGGGCACAGCCAAAAAGCTGTGCTGCCCTCCTGGAAGAGGATTAGCTCCAAGAGGAAGCTGGCTGTTCCTTGTTATTGAAATAAGGAACAAATCCTGGCTCTCAGTCACACAGTCATGCCAACGGACAAATTTCTTGGCTGGTTTGCTACTAACTGAAAAATAACAGAGGAGCTGGTTTATGCTCAAGATTTCCCAAGTTAAGTTTTGTTACGCTGACTAGACTCTTGCCAGCACCACCACAGATAGGAAGGAGAGGTCCTTGCTTTGCTGAGGGCAGAGCTCATTGCTGAAGCAATTCAGATGTACAGATGAGGCCACCTGAATTGGTACTTTAAACTGTCCTTTATCATCAATGCATTTCATATTTTTAATACAAAAGACGGCACTCAATCTCTGCAACTAGTCAGACAAATCTGAAGTAGAAAAAAGTTTAGCTTTCAGGAAAGAAGAAAAAAACACGCAGAGAGACCTTTCATTCTGGTAGCTCTGTACCGTGCAGCTGGTTCAGACTTGGCAGTTCAGCCTCTGCACATCGAAATAGCCATTCTTTCCACCACCAGAGCTGGCCATGATTTAGGTTTTGATTTACAGCTGAACCTCCTGGGCCATTCCCATTATCCACAGCAGGACTTTGATGGAATTTGAAAATTCATAGCAGCGCAATCACACCGCAGTGCTGCTAGATGGCTGGCATTTTATTAGCTGTCATCAAACAAATTGCTAGGCCTGTGCTCCCAAACATCGCCAGGCTTTTGCAGAAATGTATGCTCAGCTCTGATCAAGCCTGCTATCTCCGAGGAATGTCACTCCTCATGCAAAGCCTGGCATGCAGCACCGAGATACTCAGCCTGCATCTTCACTGCTTGCACAGATGCCAGCCATTAACCCAAAGGTCTGTGTAAGGCTGAGTTCAGGAATATTGCAGTCTTTTAAATTCCAGTGCAAGGTAAAAATCCATGAACTGAGGGCAGGAGGAACAAAAAAAAAAAAAAAGCTTTACAATTTGCAGCCTGGTTTAGTCCTCTGTGTCTGCCATTAACATTTCAATCATGACTCAGAAGATCAAATGCAGGCAGCGCTGCAATATTTTCCATGTCTTACTAATCCAGTTACAGCTGCTCTTTGAGGCTGTGGCAAGCAGCCTGAAGAGCATTTGAAACCAGCTTTGGATTTTTATCAACTGTATGAACATACAAGGAAGAGTTATGCACAACAGATTCCTGATTGCAGTTTTGTAGCTGAACCCAAGAACCGCCCTACCCAATAAACTTCTGCTCGCCTTCAACACATCCCTCGCCCCTCCCTGTATTTGGGTATCGCTTACTTGTCTGAAGACACTGCTGTAAGGAGAAATAATATCTTTCAGGGGCCTCGTGCCCAGAGACATCCCTGGGACTACAGCAAACCTGCCAGGCATCAGGCTTGCACCAGCGAAGCTGCAGGCATCTGGAGGCGTGACCTCTAGGAAGAGGCGCACATAGCTTCTCGTGGATTCAGTTTTTCCATCTGCAAGACGTATCAAGTGAGCAAACCCCACCACTGCAGAAGCACATAGATGAAAATGCAAGAGCAGCCCTCAGACTGAGGCATTGGCTCCCAGCTGCTTCTGAAACATAAAACTGTGACTGTAGGCTGAGCCAGATGAAAGCAGGCCGAGGTGCTGTGAAGCCTTGCCTCTGCTGTCAAAAGGATATGCATCTCATTCAGGACAATCACAATTTTTGTAAATTCCAATCTTCTCTACAATTTTCTCTCTGAGAAATAGATTATTTCCATCATGAGCAACTTGTGTTTGAGAAGATCCTTCTCCTGTTGGCTTGCTGACAGCCACCTTCCAGAGCCACAGCACTCGACTGGGGGCATCCTGCTGCCCGAAGCAGCCACGGGACTGTTCTGCTTTTTCAGCCCTCTGCCAAGTGGTCCGTTCACCACCACCTGTAATTGACCTCATTTGTTGCTTCCAAAAGTCTGTAGAGCTCGCAGAAGCTTGGCAATGTTCTTCTGCAACAAGAGCTCCAAGCAAGATCAGGCACAGCCTTATGCCACCCATGATGTACTGGACTTGCTGCTAAGGTCCACAGGATACTCGATCGCAAAACAAATTCTCAAAGGGAAGAAGTGGAAGTAGAGTTAGCCTCCAGGATCATCAGTGTGCTATCTTGCACTTTCCTGAAAGGTATCTGCCAAATGAACAGAAGCATTACTGCCGAACACTGGAGCGAAGCTCCTCAGGACCCCAGTACAAACACACCCATCTCGTGATGTGCTCCGCTGTGTCTGTAGGGGCAGGGCTGTTCTACAGCATCTCACTTTTTCAGTACTAAACATCACAGCTCTTTTTGCTATCTGCCCATACAAGAACATCTCTGTCTGCATTTGTGTTTGTCATACATCCTCCCCTGAACTCATGAGCTAATATCAGTACCTCTTCAGTAAGTGGGTATACTACACCCCTCACGTTAGGATGGTCTGTGTCTGTTTTCCCACAATAAAACCCACTCCTACACATCTCTTCTAATTGCCAGAATAATTTCAGGCCAATGCTGGAGTTGTGGAGCAAGAAATAGCTGCAGAACAAGGCTTTTTCCACAGGTGTGCATTAGAATCAGATTAACTCCAATTCCCTCTCTAGATAGGAAGTGTACTGCCTGTTCTCAGAGATGTTTTTCTACCCCAGTCAGGTCAATCTTGTCATATCACAGCACAATCCCTCCTCCCAGTGTTGCAAGGACTGTGTTTGGCACAAGCATTTTTGGCTCTGTTGGTCCCAACTCACTGGCTACTAAATGAAAACAGGAATTACTCCTTTTTACCTTGTAACAGCATTACCAGGATTTAAAACAGAGCCAGCTGCAAAGTGTTCAGATGCTACAGTGACAAGGAACCAGTGAAGTGCCTCCAGGTTGAGGTTGTTCAGCATGTATGTGCATCCTCAACACCACCTGTATACCCCTAACAACCACTTTAAAATAGAAAAAGATCTGCTGGCTAAGCCTTAATGCTATCTGACCTCTGAGTACCCGATGCACCACCTGATCCCTTCTATTTGTTTTTGTTTGGCCACACCAGATAGCAAAACGTTTACAGCGACCGCCAGTTCTGCTTTGTCTCGAAGCTGGATGTCTCTATGGCCACCTCTCCTGCTCCCACTCAGCCACCGCAGCAAAACATCTGCTGCCAGGTTCTGGCTCCCTTACCAAGGTGATTATTCAGCATGTGGTTTCCTTTCACATGCATCCTGCTCGCATTCTACTGTGGGACTGAAGTCAGGCATGCCAGCTCCTCTGCTATCTGCTTCACTTGGAGTCAGCAAACGCAGTCCTACTGTTCCACCATTTTGCAGATTTTCTCTGAAAGTTAAACACTTTTTATACACTCAGTGTGACAGGCTCTCTCCATTGGTTTCTACCAGGCCCCAGCTCAGTAATCTTCTAGAGACAGAAAACTCTACTGCCCAAGTTTCAAATACAACTTCTTTAATATTTTGCAGCATCCTTTCCTCTTTCACAGGCAAAAATAGCATTTCCTATGCTCTTCCAGCCTTGAATTGCAATATTGTTTAAGATGTCTCCACCTACTACTTTTACCAGAGAGAGGGCCAGAGACTCCAATCAATACTGCGGCCTCACCAAGCTACAAAGTACAAAAGTCAATAACATTTTGTCATCTTATCAAAGGGATGTGCATGGCCAAAGATGAGGGAGATTGAAGAGCAGCTAACGTCTGTATAGAAGATAACGTTAACAATAAATTCACTTTTATACATGAAACATTGTGTGAAACCAAACCCAACCTCTTCTAGAGAGTTTGCAAGATTATTATCCTGCTGTCATACCAAGGGATCCAATCTCCAGTGCTTCACGCTGAGTGAGAGGCACGGAGAGCTACTGCGGCAGCCAGAAGAACTTCATCAGGATGAGCATGGTGGCAGCCTTACCTACCCTCCTCTCTCCTTCTCAGCCCCTTGGCTTCCAAAAGGATTCATCCAAAGTCCTCTCTCTTTTCTCAGAGAAACCAAGACCCATCGGCCAGCTCCTCAGCTGGCAAGAACTCCACTAACTTCACCTGAAGATCTGGAACCCTTTCTCCAATGTCACTTGAACTAGCCACAATCCAAGAAACCCCAAAGTGGCACATGTGACTGCTGTACTCACCCAGAGCTTACAAACCCTGCTGCTCTTCTGTGACCTGCCAACTCCTTTTTCTTTTTTTTTCCTAAAGTTGTCATGGGATTATAAAGCAATCTTTACAAGAAAGAGGGCAGTAGAGGGAATGGAAAACAAAGTAGCTTCCTTCAAAGCTATTTAAAATAAAATAACTCCGATACAGTAAAAATAAATAAATAAAACATGAAGCAAAACAGAAATGCAATTGATGAAGAAAACATGGCCTGGGGGTCAGTATTACAGCTACCTCAGCTCTTTTCTCCTCAGCATGACTCAAGAACAGTAACACTGTAGAATATATTAAAAATACTAATAATTAACATTGCAGTCAGCCTAGAGATTCAAAGCATGGGAACGCCCAAGAGGGTGATTTGTAATGCTCATCTACCTCAGTCAAAAAACCCCAAAACAATAAATCCATACTCTGATTTGGAAACGTATGTTTAATCACTGCATCATACTGCAGCACGACCTAGCCATGCTAGCACAATGGTGGACGGCAGGGGTAACAGTGCACAGTCATTATCAGCACTATTTAGAAACTGCTTCCCCAGACCAAATTTCCAGCTAATTCTCTGCACCTTCTCTTACACATTTCCTTCCCCTTACCACACTAGTTAACAAATTCAGAGCAGTGGCTGAACCCTCCACTGAAATGCAGGATATTAAATTAAAATCAAAGAGTAGGATCTCAGTCAATCAGTTTCTTTTGCCCTTGCCAGCACATGGCAGGGAGTGCTGTGGAGGAAGAAGTGCTCAGCCTGGTGAGAAAGAAGACAGGAACGTGTTTACTTGCATTCCTTCATCTGAAATTGTGGCTTGTGGGGGCACTGGCTAGTCACTTAACATGCTGAACTCCTTGTTTTGATCAGCCTCTACAGTTTCAAGATAAAGCATGATCTCTGTTAAAAGAAAATAGCTAGAAGTAAGGTGGTATCAATCCATCTGACTGAAAAGAAGATGAAAGGAAGAACGAGAGGAACACCTTTCAGGGAGCTCGCACACACAAGTCTCCTTTGGAGTAGCAGCACATGCCAAGGAACCTGCAAAAAACCCTCACCCTGGATGCGAGGGGACAGGTGGGAACACCACAGTGCAAAAGCTGAGGACACCCTTAGTGAGACTTGCTCATGCGTTCCACTACAGCAAGATGGCTTTGGAGCATGCCAGCATGGTCTCAAGCTGTGTAGAAGCAGCCTGGTCTTCCGGGGACCACAAGGTCAAACACACTGCGGAAGTCACAGGGAACATCTTTGCTTCAGACGGACTGCCTCAAGACAGACCCCACGGCCAAGAGCAACACCTCTCACCTCTTGACACTGCTGCCCATGACAGAAGCTGCACCACAAAACCTAAGGCTGTAACACCCTTCTCCAAGGGCTGGAGGGCACTGCAATGCAAAGGAGGGCATTTATTTGGGAAATAGCACCACCTGGTGACTCCTGGTTCTCAGGGAGGAGGAAAGGAGACAACTTGGCCATGTGGGGACAGGAGGAAAGGAGAAAGGAGCACTGACTAAATTGCTCAAGTGAGCCAGGAAACAAAAGCCTGGGTAGGGAGGGAAGAAGATGATACGGTGGAATTGCAGGAACTAGACAGCCCCAGTTTACCATGGGAAATTTCCAACGGTGGTGCCACAGATGGGGTGGTGGTCACGATTCATCACCTTCCCCAGCTAAGCAGGAGCCAAATGCCAACTTAGCAGATCTTTTGAGCATGTGAGATCTCACCAGGGAAGAGCTAAATTAAGCCAGATTAAAACAAAGAAAAATCACAACTCCTGTTTTAATGCTTATGCATTTCTACTGAGAGCAATATCTGGAAACTCAAAGAGAGCTTATTTTCTGGACAAACATGGGAGACCTTTTAACATTCACACTGACATCCTTTTCCCATCTTCTCTATCTCAAAATACACATGCAATAGCAAAAAAAAAAAAAAAAACCAACAAAAAAAACCACACCTATTTGACATACTAGCACATCTGCTTAAGAATACAGATAATTGGTCCTGAACTTGAAAAATTAAGAGATGGGTCTAAGGAAGTAATTTACAAGTCACTGTAACTCCTGTTTTCAATGATAAGGAGTAGTGATTGCAGGCTGTTATCACATGCACACACACCAGCATAACAATCTGGTCAAATATCATTCATCGCCATTGAGCAATGCAGTGATGAGAGAAATTAAATTCAATTTTCAGACTACAGACATAAATAACCTGAGGCTTTCATAGTTCAGTAAACACATTAGGCAACAGTATCCTGACAAAGGTTGTTTTTGAGTACAGTTTGGCAGCAAAAAAATGAAATAAACAATTCTGTGTTATTCTTCCCAAACCAAATTCTTTTCCTAAGTGAACCTTCCCCACATATATTTGCAGCAGCTGAAAATTTCAAAATAACTGTATGACAAGGAGATAGCCTTTGACCTGAATTGCTGTTTCTCATAAGTTTGTTTATACTCCAAGACACTGCTTCTTCCACTGTCAAATTTCATCACTGAAGAAGTAATTACAAAATACAGGCTTGTTAGTGTCCTCTACTAAATAGCAAGGAAATAAATAAATAAATAAAAAGATATACTTGTCCTCATATAGAAGGTATTTAAAATCCTCCAGTCAGTGTGAAATAAATTATCTAATCCCAACATTACAGTTTTGTATTACAGATTGCCCACAAATCCCAGTCTGGATGAAAACAAATTGGTTTACTGCTCAGATACATGAATTCAATTTCTTCTCTTAAAAGAAAGCAGCAACTCTTCTGCAATCAACTATATGCACATCAGTTCGGTATAATATTTGAGGAAATGGCTCTTGGTATTCAGCTTACTATTTCAGCCTATAAATATTATCAAGCTGTTGCCTGGAAAATTTTAAGAGGGCTGAATTACCTTCAGACTTACCTGTGCGAGTTCAGCAGGCAATTTAGTTCAATGTTCAAAGGACCTGGGGGTGCGAGTTGACAGCCGGCTGAACATGAGACAGCAGTGTGCCCAGGTGGCCAAGAAGGCCAACGGCATCCTGGCTTGCATCAGAAATAACGTGGCCAGTGGGACCAGGGAGGTGGCCGTCCCCCCTGTACTTGGCACTGGTGGGGCCGCACCTCGAGTGCTGTGTTCAGTTTTGGGCCCCTCGCTACAAGAAGGGCATCGAGGCCCTGGAGCGTGTCCAAAGAAGGGCAACGAAGCTGGTGAAGGGCCTGGAGCAAAAGCCTGATAGGGAGTGGCTGAGGGACCTGGGGCTGCTGAGTCTGGAGGAAGCTTGAGGAGACCTCATTGCTCTCTACAGCTACCTGAGAGGAGGCTGCAGTGAGGTGGGGGTCGGCCTCTTCTCCCAGGTAACAGTGACAGGATGAAAGGTAACAGCCTCAAGCTGCACCAGGAGAGGTTCAGGTTGGATGTTAGGAAAAATTTCTCAGAAAGAGGGGTCAGGGATTAGAACAGGCTGCACAGGGAGATGGTGGAGTCTCCTTCCCTGGAGGTGTTCAAGAACCATGTAGATGTGGCACTGAGAGACATGGTTTAGTGGGCATGGTGGTGTTGGGTTGACAGCTGGACCAGATGACCTTAGAGGCCTTTTCCAACCTTAACGATTCTTTGATTCTATCATTCAGACATTCCTCTCCCAATTTGTTACCAGCTCACCTGCAATTTATTACCTCATTTCATACCTAAGAGGAAGGAAAAAGCTACACAAATTGAGTGCTAGCTGAAACATCAGTTGAAAACTTTGATTTTGGAGAAAAGTTCTCTTGCACCAGTGGCTGAGAGAGGAAGAAGAGACACTTTCAGGGTGCAGCTATATAAAGACATTTCCCCTAGCAAATGGAACCCAGCATCACAGCTCCAGATCTTTGCTCTAAGTTAGCAGAGTCCTAGCAAATGATACAACACCTGAGAACCACCAGAGGCAAACAATTTCTTGTCCTCACATGTTCTCTCTGCCTTGTGCCTGCCCCTCACACACTGGAACCAGCTCACCTTTGAAGACCACTTCCAGCAGCAGATTTACACTGGCCAAATACCAACACTGCCAAAACATCTCCCTCTGCTTATCTGTTCCTTTCAAGCCGATACACCCAGCACCTGTAAAATCAGTGATCTCTCATGGCCACTGAAGGTCTCAGGTACCCTCCTTTGGTCAGCAGCCTAAAGGTCAGCCAGCTGCTAACAGCACCTTCCATATCCAGGATGCCCTTATGATTTGCCACCTCACTCACAGTCTTTGGAAACCTGCATTCATGAGCCTTCCAGACACATTACAAAGTATGCCTTCTCTCTGGGCATCAACAGAAGGGAATTAGTAGAGATTTACTGGAATTTGCCGTTATTTGTTATCTGCACATTAAATGGCATCGAGAAGAGGCCTCAAACCCTTGAAACTGGGTGCTTTCATTTCCTGAATTGATGTGCAGGACTGGGAATGGACAATAGGAGGCTTGCGTAAACCTAAATACGTGTTAGGATTTTTTCAAACTGTTACATTTAGTTAACTCAGATTAATTGCTATTTCATCCTCATCTGTTCTATGGACCCGAAGTTCTCCCTAACGCTGTAAGTATCACCACTTATATAACAGTGTCTTATAAGGACCCACATGGTGCCTTCCCCTCTGTCACTCATGAAAGTAAACATAAGTAATAGCAAGCACAGCATAAAAAAAAAACAGGGTGGAGCTTTTATACGTGGATTTATTGTGTATGATGCCATGAACTTAATGAGGGGAAAGTTATCTGCACCAAGCAGGTTAATAAATGGAAGACTTCATCAGTGTAAGGCTGTACCCTTTAAGCAGCTGGTTTCTTGAATGTTTTCACCTCCAGATGATTTCACCAGGAATGAAACCCAGTCTCTCCCAAGGCTGGTACCACTAGTGCCATGGAATTCCATTTTTTAGGGAAACACCCTTAAAATTAGCAGAAACAGATTTTGTTGCTGCTGTCATTAAGGGACCTTCCCCTCTCCGCCACGAAAGTAATCAGTAGATAAGAGTCTGACTTTCCTCTTTGAGTCAGCTGCAAGTGCTGATATGCCTGGCCAATTTTTCACTTCTTCTCTCAGAAATTGTGATCCAACCACAATCGTCAAAAGCACAGAGGCATTGCAACCCTCAGTTGAAAACACAGGAAACATTTCAAATGGCAGTGCTAAACCATGAAGTTTAGCACAAGCAGGAATATCTGCTCAAGGAACAAGAATAGCTGAGCACTGCTGCATTGCTGAGTGCTCAGGACCGTGCAGGATGGAGCCAACAGTTGTCACTGACCATAGACACAGCAGAATGACAGACAGAGGGACTCTGGACGACATCGTGGCTCAAAATCCTACTGGACCTTCCCCTTCAGCTACCAGATCTGTGACAGAGCATTCTCAACTAGTCAAAAGGCACTGCTTAATTTAGTGCAATATAAACAATAATTCTGTGGGTTCCGTGGGACAAAAGTGTTTTGAAATCTAAATGAAGCAAAGCTAACTACAACAAAGTTACGTCTATTATAAAGAAAAGAAACTGAAGGCTGAAATGAAGGGAGAAATGGCTGGGTTTTTTCACCCCATCGTGGTTTTTTTGGTGTATTCTCCTTGCTCTGCTTTGTGTGGTTTTCTGTTTCCCTACTTTCAGCTTCTCTTTCCCTTACCCCTTCTCAGATTTTACCTTCTGTGTTCCTCATTCTCTCCCACCAGCCCCCTTAAACTCTTCTAATCTACAAGCCCCAAAAGTTGTTCCTCCCCCATTCTTTACACTAACCTAAAGGAAAAGGCAAACCTAGTCACAAAATTCTGGACCAGCTCAATTACCCGGTCAGCTAAAGCACCATCTCCAAAGATTCTACCAGATCCTGAAAAACAAGCAGAGAAAAAACAGAGCTACTTCATCTGCTTTTAATATTAAATGACGGGAGTTGCTCAAGAGCTGTGTTATCTCTAATACTTAATTAACAATGAACTTTTTATATTTGTCCTCCACACAGCACTGCATTCAGCTGTGTATTGAAGTATGTGCTGAGCTTTAAGACTGGAAATCTATTCAGCCTGTTCAACAAGGGCTGAAGGATGTACCCCAATACAGCTGAAGGGATTACCACAGTGCTTTGAATTCCACACATGCTTAACAAAGACTCTACTCAAATTAGGGGGTTATGTAACATAATTTTAAATTGGTATTTATGTTATCTGGTTTTATACAATTGACATTTTTGTTGCTTAAATCATGCTCCAGATGGCTGTCTAATGCTCAGGCATGCTATTAAGCACACCTTGTAGAAAAAAAAAAAAAAAATCAAAGGACAGAATAGTTGATTCAAGAGACTATTAGCACCAATTATACTCTGCTGCAGGAGTTATAACAGTTGAAGAGATTAAATGTGGTTAAACTGCTTAATTTCTGCATTGACATTCAAGCAAACTAAGACAGAAACAAAGTACAATTTTCCTTAATTCATCCACGAGAATGACATCATGAAAAGAAAATAGAAAAACCTGACTTAAGGGATAAGGTTAGAGAAAACCTTGATGTAGCACACTCAGGAACTGATTATCCTAACAGTAAGATCATCATCACAGTAATTGCAGAAGTTGAAGTCAGCATGGAATATGCACCATGAAATGCCTGTGGCCTAAGTGTGGTTGGAAGCTTCCTGCTCATATCATCTTCAACAAGATATATTGCAAGTGCTGACTTTCTGATTCTTAAAATACACCTACTTATATTTAGTACACTTAAAGAAAAAAAAAAAAAAAAAAAGGAGGAGGAGGAAAAGTACTTCCTATTCAATAAAAGGAATGCACTCTTTCTCACTTCCCAAATCCCTCCAGGAATTAGCCAGTTGCCAGATTTATCCAGTCACAGTGAGGAAGTGGGCCTTTGTGCACTGGTAGCAGCGTTTGTTGGTCAATGACAGTTTTCTTAAATTAACAAACACTGTCTCAAGCAAACTATCATAATATTTGCTTCCACAGATGGCACATGCTGCCTGAAATTAAAGTTGTGACTGCGCATGGACAAGCACCTCAAAAATGTCTCAGTTTTAATATGCTTCTAACTCCTAAACTGCTAACCACAGTGATAATGTGTTTTCCCTGCTTTAAATCAAGAAGCTAAAAATGCATCAAAGTCCCAAGAGCCATGCTGAGCCTTGGAATAACTCCATGCTGCGTTCAAGTGAGTGCTGCCTGCTGTAATTTTCAATATCATACTTTAAAAGCCCAGTGATCTCCACTACAGCTGCCCTGCATTGGCACCCACCAAATTTTGACTAAATACCCGAGAATTTCTCTTCTGCCACTGAATTCCCAGTATCAGCCTCACAAGCAAGAAAAGGGCACGTCTGAAGAACACACACAGTGGCAATCCTGGAGACAAGGCACAAGCTACCAATAGCACTACAAAGATGGCGAAGGGCCTAGTGGGCAAGACACATGAGGAGCAGCTGAGGCCCCTTGGTGTGTTCAGCCCATGGCAGAGGGGGCTGAGGGGAGGCCTCATGGCGGCCTACAGCTTCCTCCCAGGGGAGCGGAGGGGCAGGCGCTGAGCTCTGCTCTCTGGGGACAGCGACAGGACCCGAGGGAACGGCATGGAGCTGCGTCAGGGGAGGGTCAGGCTGGAGGTTAGGGAAAGGTTCTGCACCAGGGGGTGGTGGGCACGGAACAGCTCCCCAGGGCAGTGGGCACGGCCCCGAGCTGCCAGAGCTCAAGGAGCGTTTGGACACCGCTCTCAGACACAGGGTGTGGGTGGTGCTGTGTGGAGCCAGGCGTTGGACTCCATGATCCTTGTGGGTCCAAACAATTTTGTTTGATGCAGAATTAAACGGGCCAAAAAAAAAAAAAATTTTTTTTTTCAAAATTAAACCCACTTCAGGAAGCTCCTCTAACTCAGTTTGTCTCTGTAGCCAGGCTCTAATATACAGGAAAATCTGCCTCAGGCAGTGCCAGCTCTAGGTGAGTTCACGCAGGAGGCTGATACTTATCGTTTTAAAAGATCGCTCTGATGATGTTAATAGTCCCCGGTGATTGTGCACGGCAGTGACCGGTCCAGCCGGGACACTTGATGACGTCAGCCACATCCTGTCACGCTGCTGACACGCAGGAAACAGTAACTCCGGGACACAAAGAATTCAGGAGCTGGATCTCATGCACGCATGCCTCCACGTCTCCCAAACAAGAACTTACTCTGCCCAAAACAGAAAGCACAAAACCAAAGACTGCTCTACCCTATCCTCCAAGAAACATAAAAACCGCACACTGGCATTTATGTTTAAAAATAGCCACTAGGAAATAAAAAACATTTGTTCCACTGACTCCTCTTCAGCTTTCATTAGCAGCTCTGCAAGCCAGGAGAATGTAAATTCAAACACTGGCATTTGCTTACATGAGGCAGTGCTCCGAAGCAGCCCATCATCCATGTCTGCTGACTGCTTGCGAAAGCTTCACCTTTCCCGCTTGTGGAGGTGTCCAGAACTTAGTCAGGAGTATGGCAAGTCCTGGCAGGGAGCAGAGTGCTGAAGGCTTGCTCTGCCCTGCCCAAAAAGCAGGCTATGAGCCAAGCAACCAGCATGATTAGCACTGGATGGAGGTAGAGCTTTTTTTTATTTTATAATTATTCAAAGGAAGTGGAGGAGGGGAAAATAAACTGGCTTAAACCTGATGTAAAGTTGAGTAGGCTTAGCAGTTAGAAGTACGCAGCTGCATAAGACTAGGCTGAACACCATCTCACAGTGCCCTCCAAAGGGAAAGTCCAACAGAGCAAGAAACCCCGCGCTCTGCCCACAAGGCAGGGAGCTTTGGCCATGCGTGGAGGGCTGTGAGCTCCGGCCTCCTGCCAGCTGCCGTGGGCCTGGCTCCTCCACCAGCCTGCGGAGCTGAAGTGCCTGAGGGACATGCTGCCTAACTCATCCAGGGCAAACACATGTGCTCCCTGTAGGAATCCAGTCAGGATCCAGTGTGCCAAACCACATGAAAACTCCCAGTTTTCCAGCAGCTTTACTGTCCCTTTTTGGGGGAACCTCTGGGTACCTGCCTGCAGAGCACTGCCTGGCCCCAGAAGCAGGTCTGGAGCAGGGAACCATCACACGTCCAGATGCAGGCAGAGATGACAAAAGAGGTCACACCACAATCCCAAAAACACTGTCCTGCATCAACAGAGGTTGGGACCCGGCTGCCAGAGCAGCTGAGAAGAAGAAACAAGCTGCCCAGCGCTCAGCAGCTTGTTTTCTGAGGATGGGATGCAGTCTGAAAACATGTGATCAAGAAGCAGCCCCTGTAGGATCTTCTAGCCCTGAAGACTGGGCATATGGCATACGGAAGAGGGAGTGGGAGGGAGGCAAAAGAAAAGACAGCTGCTTGTAAGCAACCAGAGCAGAGCCGCAGCCTCTTTGCAAATGCTCCTCGCAACAAGGATTTTGTTTTAGAAATATTGCATTCATCCAACCTGTACGCTTGCAGAGCCTACAGCCTCCACGTACTCTGATCAGACACAACCTAACACTAGCAAAATTCACCAACACTGTCATTTATAAACACTGTCATATGCAAAAGCCCTGCAGATTCAGGCGCCTTTGCCCACGACCAGCCCAGCTACTGCCTATTTTGCCACTTCCTTAAAAATTTGATTTGAATTGCAACAAACAGTAACAACAAAGCAAATTACCACTGTAGAAACAAGTCTTACTATCAACACAAGTCTCATAAAACAGACTTTGAATTAAAAAAAAAAAAAGAAACAGAATGAGAGTGTTTTTGTTTTCCTTACATATCTTGCACGCAGTTTGTGCTTGCTTCACACAATCTGCCTCAGCATTACTTTAGTAAGGAGGGCTAACGCTGCACTCAGTGTTCAAAAAGTCACCAACTCAACTTCCTTATTTTGTTAGAAAGAATTTGCTTTTCTCAGAATTACCATGAAACAAGAACTTTCACAGCTTTTCAGCCATTACTAGGAAATAAAAAAGAGGGATAAAAGCAAGGGGCTGGGGAAGCCTGAAAAAAAAAAAGTAGTTTGTATCACTTTAAACAAAACAAGTAAATATGATTTGTCAGACAGTAAAATTATAGCCTGCATGCGATTCATGGATGGTAGCCACATAAGGATGGCAGGACCTCATTCAACAAGTTAAAACCAGTGGATGGAAGTTGAAAGCTGGCACACAGTTGATGGGAGCCAGTTACACGCTATCCGCCCCAACAACAGACAGCCACAGGGAATTATTTTTCTGCTTAGTTTATTAGTGACAACAAGCTTCCCATCTGGACACTTCACGACTACTGAAAATAAAACCTGCTTCCAGCTCTGCCTTCTGCTGCTTCAGAGCTCCTCTGGAGCCGTCAGCGTGGTCATGCCGCTGTACACGAAAGCAGAATTTGGCCCCTGCACTTATCTTTCCCTAGAAGGAATTTCAGGTCATAATGTAGTTTACTCACTTTTCTAAGTAATTCCACTCAAAACTTTTGGAAGATACAAGGAACTAAATTTTTGGAAATATGTCAGGAAGGCAATAAGGCCAAGGTCAATACGAAATCTTGAATTCCATTCCTCTGTGGCTCTACATGATAAATTGTTTACCTACGTATTTAGTGTCTACACTGCAAAAATCTGATCATACCATTTAAACCAATTTTGATACACAAAAATATTGAATGTAATTATTGACTCAAGAGAAAAGGCATTTCTCACTTGCTATGTAACTGGATTTTTTTAATGCAACTTTTTTTTTTTTTGCCTCAGAACAAAATAACCACAGTTCCAGCCTTCTTCACTGTCCCAGCAGACTGTTCTTTGGAACGGCAGAGTAAGACAATGAAACATGGCAGCGCCTTGAGCTCACTGAAGTGCAAACTTCAGGGTATGCTTCACCAGGTTTCCCAAGGAAACAGGGCACATGCAGTCACACTAACCATGCGTGTCTGGCAGCCTGCCTTTCGGTTCCTCAAGGACTCAAAATCGTCCAGCTGAGCACATGATTTGATATGGGGCTAGAATTTCCAAGAATCGCAGCCATCTTTGTCTTCTGCACTATTTTGGTTCTTCTTATTCTGTTTGAAGCTACCACACTGCAGCTCACATTTTAGAGCCGAATGAGAAATAAAATTGTTCTCTGTTATAAACATCAACACAAAGATTCTCAGTCATTCACATTCCATAGACTGGCTCCTTAAAGAAGGGTGGGTACTGAAACCTCTTACTGAAAGGTCTGACCTGCACATACATTCTCCTGGAGGAATTGGTTCTGCATCCAGCAGAATCCAGACCTTTACATGGTCATGACATCAGGACAGGAAAAACATCAAGATTTTCTCCTCAAGAAAACTACTATCGTATTCCCACTGACTTCAAATACCAAACATTTCTGCGCTCTGTTCCACGCTCTGTGCGCAGGCACCACACAGAGGTGCAAGACATCGACAAAGGTAACAATCCGTTCTCCACAGTTGGACATTGGGATCCAGTGGTGGAGAAATTCCTGAGGAAACCTTCTCCTCCACAGAGGAGGTGGCACTCCGTTTACAAGCTTAGGCTCACCAACTTCAGATAGCATTTTAAGATTAAGTGCTAGCAGAAAATATCTTCCAGTAAGCAAGGAAGTGGAAACACAAACAGGAGGATGAAAGAATGAAGTCTCTGGCAAGGAAGACTTAGGTGCTATGTTCGAAAAACTTTTTTCACTAAGTGCAGATAAGCTTTGGGAAATAACCCTGGAGAGAACAGAAACCTTTGTCACAAGTTTTTTAGAGCAAATATATGTCAAGAAACCTGTAAGAGGAGCTTTAGGACCAGGGGACATCCTCTAAATCTCCTCTAGTCCTAACTTCTCTGGTCCTGTGATGAACAGTCAGAACATAAAAATGTAGCAAACAAAACCCAAAGGAAGGCAGCAAAGGAGGTCACTTCAGATGGCAGTCAGCAGGCCACCTCCCAAAGCCTCTCTAAGAGCTGTCAAAGTTTCCTCAGGAAGTGACACAGACAAAAAACTTCGCCTCAGCCCTAAACCTGGCAATGCCACATGCAGCTATGTCAGGACTTGGCAGAGGGCCGCGAATCGCTCCTCAGCCTGCCTGACAACAGTGCTGGCAGCTAAGGGGCATGGCACTCCGCAGCCACAGCCCCGTTAGGGCACCCAGCTGCCATTCCCACCTGTCCACACTTCAGAAGGAGCACACCTGCCCCTCGCTCCTTCGCCCCCTCAGAACACACAAGCCACTCAGGCTGCAGCTCATTTCCCCACACCACAGCTAAACCCTGCTCGGCACCAGGAGCCTCTAACATGGGGACAACTGATGTGAACAAACGACATGTCTGAGTGAGAGACCAGGAGAAATCTGGGGCGACAAGACACGGCTTGGAGCAGATGCTTAAGTGGCTGCTTCCACTAAGATGGAGGCGTTCCACACGTGGATACATCACTGCCCAGCAGCAGTAATTTACCAGGTGAAGTAGTTCAGGAGCAGGCTTGAGGCCACTCGTGCAGCAGCATACTCAGGATAGCTATTAAAATTGCATCTGCCTAGCTCTTACACCTTGGGCTGTGAGGCACCGAGCAATTAGGCAGGCATCCTGTTCGTACCAGCCCAGGCACAGGCCTAAACCACCTCTCCTCAAAGAGCACTGCTTTCCCAGGCCCATGAATAACAAAGCTCCGTGCCCAACGCAGCCTGCCTTCCAACTGATTCACCATAGGCTTGAGCTGTCCCAAAATCCCCCTTTATCACTCCCTTGCTAGCGTTTCCTTTAACCTCACAACCATCCCTTCCTATGCCTGAATCCAAGCTGCTCCAAATCCCTCCCACCACACCCACAGAGAGTTCTGAAAACCCCAAGCTACTTTTGAGGAAGAAAGAGTGAACTGCAGATGCCAAAACCCAAGGTTTGATAGCTTTATGTTGGAAACAACAGGCCAGGTTCTCTCCTGTGCTGCAGCGTGACCCAGGTGACGCAGGGTTTCCTCCAAGAGCAGTAACTTATTCCTTATCTCTACTGCAGTGGCTCCAGGCCAAACGTTGGTCCTGGAGCACAGCACCAGGAGCAGGCAGCACAGAGCACAGCTCTGGTTTCTCTGTTCCCCTCTCTCCTCACCCTTCCATCTGCAGCTTCTACAGCCGAGCAGGGCTTCAAGGCTCGCGCAGACGCTGGCTTTGCCAACATTAAGCCAGCTGCAAGTTCTCCCTCACTGGGGAATGCTAAGCCAGCAGAAATAGCTGAAGGCCAGGCCCGCTGCACTGTACACCAGGGTACCAGTGCAGAAGGAAACAGCAACTCTCCCGTCTACTCTGTTCAGAAGTGGAGAGCGATAGATGTTTACAAACCAATTTAATCTCTAATTTCTAACAAGGATAAGAACTCATCTTGTGACTTGGACATGTCAGACTTGACTGATTATCAAGGGATCTATTAGACACAATATAGGTTAACCCACCAGCTGCAAGACTGACCGCGAAGACAACTGTTGAGACTCCTCCGAGTACATCTGCAAACATATTTTTGGGTTACCGTCTAACTTTCAAGCAGGTCAGCAGATTGATGACTACAGTCGTTCACGCGGACAGACAGTTTCCCTGCTCCGGAAGTCTGTCTGAACTTCACCAGGGGATTTGATGCATTAAGGGTTTCTCACTTTTGGGAAACCAGAGTGTCAACCTCCACGGTAAATGAGATGCCTAAGAGCAGAAGGAGATGGTTTTCTAGGATTATACACTATTAAAACTCAGGAAGGAATATCCCACTAATCATTATAATAAGCAATAATATAAGAAGCAAATATAATTACAGGTACTTACATCTTCCTGAGGGTTTCCACTGCCACCTTGCCATTTTAATGAATCTACAGAGTAACTGCATACTCCTAGTAACACAGATTCTTTATAGATTTCTTTTCCTCTTTTAAAAGAAGTAAACAATCATCCTGCAAAACCTCCAGTACATGTCAATGTTACAAAACAGCAATAAGCAGTGGGCAAGAGGAATACCATTCCGTAAGACATTTCATCTCTATAAAATTACAGGATTTTCTGCTGGTGGAGAAAAAAAAATAAAGACACAACCACATATTCTACCACAGACTCCTCAGGTTTGTATAAACCACATTTATTTTGTCTCTGTGCCATTTTAAAAGCTGAAGGCAGGAATTCTCACTGAGAAAGGAGGCACAGCCACTGCCAAATACTTTGGGCTGAACTCCCCATGGCCTGGCACCACATCCTGGCACCTCCCCCGGGGCAAAGCACCCGTTCCTGCTGGGCTAAGCCTCAGCACAACCACGGGGAGGGACAGCATTAGTTAGCTCTCCAGACGTTCAGCTCATTCGATCTATGCGAAAGAATTCACTCCGAAATGCCATCATTCACGTAGCTCTCCGAACATTTAGGGAGATGGGGACCTGAAAGCAGCCTAACTTGCATCCCATACATTGGAGATGTTCGATTAAAAAAAGAAAAAAAGAAAAAAGAAAGAAAGAAAGAGAGCAAGTAGCGAAGCTCAGCTGGTAGCTGTCAGAGGAGGGGGTCTGTCCCCCCACTGTGTTCATAACTCCACGAGCACACTCAGATGTGCAGTTCCCTCTGTGCAGGGCAGAGCGGGGGCAGGCGGAGCCAAACTGCAAAGCTAAGCACATTGCTGCTCCAGATGTTAAACGCACGCAGTTTCTCCAAAAATATTTTTTTTAAAAAAAAAGCGAAAGACGAGAAAGAAGTTGCAGGAAGGATATTCCTGTAAGGAGTCGAGCGAAAGAAGCTTTAAAATAAACCCAAAAGAGTCACTCGGCACAGCAGGTAACAGGGGGCCGAGGGGACCGTGTCCCGGGTGGGCGTCGGGCCACCGACGCCTTCCGTCTCCCACCACCGTGGCAGGGGCTCGCTGCCGCCGGCCCCAGGGGCGACGAGGGCTCGGAGCCCACCACCGGGGAGGCTGCGGGGACCTACGGAGGGCTCCGGCAGCGGGGAGGGGTCGGCC
>VXAV01003134.1:45171-59849 GCA_013399715.1 Alectura lathami | reverse complement strand
CTGGGCCGCTCGGCCTGCTGCGGCGGGAGGCTCCGACCCTGCCTGAGCCGGTGCGCGGGGAGAGCAGCCGAGCGGCCGGCTCCGCTTTTGCACCGCCGCGGTTGCAGCCGCCCGTGCGTTGGCTGAAGCAGTCTCAGGGCTTCGTCCCGCACGCTGAGAAATAATGATGGATAATAATTTGCAGCTGGTGTCAAGACCAGTCCTCTGAGGTCAATGCAAGCGGTTGCTGGATAACGCTCTTTACCCTCGGTAGCCAAATCCGAGGGTTTATGCTATAGCCGTGGAAAAGCAGAAGAGATTTGTCTGTCACAGACTTCCAGTGGCACGGAAGAGAGAGATTGAAGGAGAGGCTCCTCAGAGACATGCTCATGTTTAATGAAGCTCTATATTTTTTTTATTTTATTTTTTTTTTTAGGAGAATCTAGCAAGGAAAAAGAAAACACAGCAGTTTTTCAGGCAGCCAGTAGAGAATGTTGCCAGTGTTCTATCTAGTCACTGTCTCTTCACAAGAACGCATTACACAGTGAATTCTTTCAATACACAGTTAAGATACACTCACTAACAAAGAACAATGACAGGCTCATACTGATAGCACAACTCATTCAAAGCAGTTTGATGTTTCAGCCAGTAACTAGAAATCCGCAGGAGGTATGAAGTTTTAAGGTCCTACACCATCCAGGTGCACCCTTTTTTTCAACTTTAAGCCTGGGTTGGATGTTGCCTCATGACCTTCATGTAAACTTCTCCACTGCTGAGGGACTGAGATTCATATACACTGTAATGGTTTGGGATCACCTTTTGCACAAATTCACTTTTTGGTCACATCTTCAAACATTTCTGTGCATTCCACATATCCCAATGGTTATCTGTCCCTTTCCTCTGGTCCAGATTTTGTAATTCTTGAAATCTGGGGGTTTTGCTTGTTGCATGAGATGTCATGATAGCTGAGCTAATTGCAGCAAGAAACACTTGATGCTACTACTTCAGACTGCAGGTTCCAGAAAGAGACTGATGGGTGGAGCACTGTTGGAAGCTGCTCAGTCTGTAGATATTGTCTATAGGTATGTCAGATTCAGCTACAACGATGTAGTGGCAGAGCAGCCTGATGCGCTTTCCTGTGTGTGCACTGACTGCAGCTTTCACAGAGGCCCCTTCGCTTTCCAAAGCCCCTAGATGCAGGCATGCACTGGAGCATGCTAATTAAAGTCCCCGTTCAGGAAAGCGCTTGCTTAAGCCTGTCCATTTTCAAGACAACCAAGCTATTTGTCTGAAGAGCCAAAAAAAAAAAAGACCCACAAAACAACGAGAGGAAAAAATAACACATTGTCCTTATCTAAACAGAAAGAAAGAAAAGATCCCCCAAAACGAGGGAGATAAAAAGAGAAAAAAGCAACAACACAAACAGACTTGTGCTCCAGTATTAAAAAAAGCTAGTGACGTTCCTTCTTCCAGGAACTGGCATAATCCTTGTGTTTGTCTGCATGCAAGAAGCTGTGGTCAGGAAAACATTTTTGAGGAATTGGTCATGTTTCAGTGTTTTCAAATGGCTGCTGAAAAGCAAACGAAAACAAGCCTTTGCATAATGAAGTTTTTTTTTTTTCCTTTGGTAGCATCTTTTTCAAGTAATAAGTTTTGGAACAATGATTTGCCTCACTTCTTTCTACCTAACTGTATTCTATGATTCTATGATTCTAAAGTATTTAGCTTTTGGGAAATGCAGCCAAGCAGCTTTATTTTTCAGTAGCAATCTCTTGGAGTTCCAAGTATGCCATTCTCTCCTCAGAAATCACTTGCTTCCTCTTCCAGAAACTGACGGAGCCAGACCATCCTCTGCTTTGTTCACGTTTTAAAACCATGGAATTGCACTGCTCTCAAATTGGTTACTGCTGACCCACGCTCAGTGTGAGATGTAGCTCCTCAGAGCTGGGTTTATGCCAGCGAGACGTGATCTGACTCAAGGTGTTTCTGAGTGTGATAACAGGAAGGTTTGTTCAGGGCGGTCTCTGGCTGGAAATCCAAGGTAGTTCTGGACGTCTGCAGCATTGCCCAGCTGGGAAACTTAGGACAAGGTGCTAACAGCACTTCTCCAGCTGTTCCACCCCCCCGACTGAGCCGGCAGCTCTCGGAGCAGGAGGAGTGGCTTCCAGCCCAGAGCCTGCAGCCTGTGCAAAATCCTGTGGTTACAAAATGGCTAAAGTTCTGGAAGATGCTCTTTTCTCTTCATTTGTTTACTGAAATTTAAGTTTGTTTACTAAATTGATTCATTTGTTTACTTAAAAAGGTTAGAAAAAAGCTGCCCTGGCCAGGCATCATGGGATGCCTGAGACATGAAAGCTACAGAAGGGGAATGGCCTGGCAGAATCTGGGGGCCTGATTCTGACTTCAGCCACATAGGTCTTAAGCCACTGCAATTTGTTTTTTTTTTTTTTACTTTGTAGGGTTATTCCACATGCAAAAAGGAAACTAGGCCCTTCGTAGCCCACTGATTCCAAGACTAACACCAGCAGAATCTGTTATTCATGGTACTGAGGAGCTGCTGCGTGTTTTAACGTCTCTTGTTCATGGTATTTATATGTTCCAGGCACTCCCTCCTGAAAAGAAAATCCACTGGAAAAGGTTAGAGGGCAGTAAATCTCTGCAAGATGCTACTTGCAGTTCCACTGCCAATTACTTTGGAAAGCAGCGTTAGTCCTGTTGAAAAAAAACTGCAGTTTGCTTACATAAAGCTTACCGATGTGCTCCATGATGGACCTTGAAACAGGTGTGCTGTTCCTGAAGTGGCAGGAAAGGTTTCTGGTCATGCAGATGCATGCTGGTAAAGAGGGTCAAATTCACTCTGCTGGTTTGCCCCAGGACAATCTCCTATCATAGGAGAATGCTAGTGACAACTCGTACAAGTCTCCTTGTTCCTCAGCTGTGCCATGGCCCCAGCCTGATGATACTACTGCATTGCTCCACTCAGACTGTTCTAAGGGGAAGGAATCAAAAAAGCTTTTTTCTTAGACCCAAAAACCAGAAGCTGAGGTACAACTTGAGAGCATTACAAATGCCACGGGCAAATAAGCCCCAAGAAAGGGTAAGAACTAGCTAAGGAAAAATCTAGATGCAAATTGGCCTTAGATCTATTTAGACTGGAGGTTAGGAGTAGGGCTTTTCAAGGCTTTGGAAATTTTTTCTGATAGTAGCTGTCAGGGCAGCTAAAAACAATTTAATTTAAAATTTATGTAAGAGGATATTTCAGAGATGACCTGAAATAGCAGAAGTCAAGACTCAGTGATACAATAGATTATGATTATTTGTCTATACTGCTAAGTATATTTGCCAGCCAGCATCAATTATTCAGGTCTGGACATCAGGCCTGATGGATCACAAATGAGTCAAGCTAGAGGTCTTTCTGCTGAGATTGAAATCACCAAAGTACTTCATTGCATCCAGCAAAAGCCATCCAGCGGCTTCCACAGGCTGCGTTCATGCTTTCAGTTACTGATGGAAGGTCCATACCTCACTGTTGGTCTCTTTTTTCCATATGAACACTACAAAATCACTTAAAGGAGCCAATAATGTTGGTCGAGTTCTTTCTCATGTTGCATTCCATGCATAAATCTGCCTCAGCATGCATGCATTTGCAATGTAAACAGCAAAGGTTGTTGTGATTTCATGTCCCAATGAAATCACAGGGTTAAAACAGGCTCAAAACAGGGATCCCATGAGCTGTGGCACACAAGGTTGCAGTTCATGGTGTTCGTAGCTGTTGCAACACGTTTCATTTTGCAGATCCTCTCCTCAGGCTGCCACTTTTGAGCGCGGCTGGATACGGCAGCGTGATGACTTGTGGGTCAGTCCATCAAGGTGACGTGACCTGTCTCCATGTACTTTCTGTGGTGCTGATGTTGGCTTGCTCCATTCTTTTCATGCTTCTGGCATGGCTGATACTTTTTAGCTGCTGCCCAAATTGGGGAATGTAAAGATCAGCTTCTCCCAACGAGATGCTGTCTGATGGGGACGAAAATCTGAGGGAGAGAGCTCTTCTGGCACACAGTCTCCCAGATTGCAGGGACACTGTGCAGCGGGACAGCAACACCTTCCTGCCTTCCAGCTCGCTGAGAGAGCAGCCTGGCAAGGGTCTCATGGTGAATTACAACCAGACTCACTGAACAGGAACACTGTTTCCTCCAAGCAGTCTATTCCACTGTACAATATTCTCATATAGAGCAGTGTAGTATCTCGTGGCTAGCTTCACCCAGTGTACCACCGTGAGCTTTGTATGGGGTGAAGGAGCCTGTGTTTACTGCCAAATGAAAGGAGGCCATCCACAATTCTCCTTTTAATTAAGCTTAGCCTTGTAAAGTATGAAAAGGGTATTATATGAAGGCCAACGTTTTACTGTCCAGTAAGCAGGCTCCCATTGTGCATGTTGCCAAGTAGAGATAACGGGGCTCTTATCCAGTCAGAAATTTGTCCTGCCAAGTGGGCATCAGGTTTGTCTAAGGCGTACCCAGTGTGTGTGTGTGCGCGTACTGACAGAGAGCTGAACTTCATATTGAGTTTTCCCATGAAATCCTCTGGCAGCAAATGAATGCTGATAGGTTCTTCCTCTGTTTATGGAAGACCCAAAACAGGGATCTCATCATTCAAAAAAAAACCTCTTGCAGTGTGAGTAATAGAATTCCTAACATTTTGTTTGTTCGTTTCTGCTACAAACAAAGTGTTGGTGTGTTTGACTGAGTTTCAGCCTGAGTTTGAGGGTGTAACTTCTCCCACCACCGATCTGAACAGTCCTGAAATGGGGAGGATATTTAATTTAAATTCTGTCCTTCATGAGGACAAACTAAGCCCTAAAGAAACCTGCAGTTTTGCGAAGTTTTGGCCGTGCTGACACAAATTATAATTATTGTTGTTAGGATGTCAATGTCTTTCTTGTCAGGGCAAATACTTTGTTTAATGTGTCTTTCAATTTCCATATACATCAGTGGTAGTACTGGCTGGTTCTGAGCTTCAGAATTTGCCTCCAACTCAGGTAATCTAAGTTTGTTCAAACTTAAAAATATGAGAAGTCTGAGAGAACTGTCTGAGAGAACTGACATGAGTCATCTGCAGTAATGGGGTCAGCAAAGTGAAGATCTACCAGCAGAACAGCCCTAGAGAGAAGCTACCACAGAATCTTTCTACAGATATCAGAAGGGTGATGAAATGGATCAGAAAATAATTAAATCTGGCATTATAAGGGAGTCAAAACCCAGAAAGGAGTCAAAAGCCTCATTTTGGTGTTAGGACAAATTTTTAAAATCCGATTCTTGGTGCAGGTGTGAGTCTGAGACAGCCCTACCGAGGCCTAGTTCCCTCAGTGAGTCCCAGGCCTGGAACAGGAGAATGGCGGCCAGCTCCTGGCCCAGTGGTCGTGCAGTCATTGCAAGGAGGAGTCTTCTGTGAGCACTTCGGACTTTTTTTCAAGCCAATTCTGTTCACTGAACTTCTGGGCATGTGCCTTGGCTACAACTCCGTCCTGAGCAGCTCAGGGGCAGAGCACCATGTGGGAATCCCCCTTGGGATTGCAGTGCTTGCTGGTGGCTCAGAACAAACCGCAGCCTGGCAAGAAAGGAAACCGGCCTGTGGAAATCACCGAGGACTTGGGGAGCTGGGTCCCAGAGGGATGCACAGAGGATGGTGGAAAAGTGGACTCAGAGATGGTTTTATCCTGAGGGAAGGGGGGGGTGAACTGCACTGTGCAGGTGCAAAGACCTGGGTCAGAATGCAGAGCGGGTTGGGTGTGTTACCCCACAGCAACAGCGAGCTCGTAAAATCTTATTTATTCTAACACAGGTGTTGGGACATAAGCATCCCTTTGAGGGGACACCTGTTCTCGGATGGGTGACCTTGAGAAATAAGCTCAGATGGAAGGCTGGCTGCTTTGCCTAGCTGGCCCAAGGGAAGAAGTAAAATACACAAGTAATCACGCGCAATGTGTACGTGCTGTGTTAACAGCATCTAGGAGCTAAATGGGTAAGAAAAAAGGATGCAGAGATTCTTGACGATAAGAACACGTAAAGACTATCTTAAAGACGTGCTGCTCCCCGCTCTATCTTTATGAAAACTCTGTCTCTGAATCAAAGAAACAAAATAAGTCTAATGGCTTGTTTTTTCAAGATAAGCCAAATTTTCACTGCCTCTCCTCTAACTTACGCTGGCATGCTGTACACTGCGTGCTTTTGTGTCCGCTTACCAGAAGTTATCAGGAGATAAGCAATGCTTACAAACCAGAGCTTTGAAAGTGAAAGGACTTTTCATTTATCATCAAGTTCCAAATACCCTGCGGTTTTGTTCCTCAACAATTTTGAGAATTGTACATATCAGCTTTTAATGTGTAGGTGGCAGACACCACAGCAAGCACAGCCTTCTATTGCATCCATTTCTCACTGAGTCAAGTCACAAACTCAAATCTTCCCTGTATATTTAATCTGATTTAAATCCTGACGCACATTTGAGTGAAAGGATGTAATACATTATTTACAGCCGGTCCATTAGCCTCTGGGTTAATAGCGTTTATGTCCATAAAAAAGTACTTTTGATAGGAAATTTTGAGAACTAGACAGCACCTGTGAAATATTAATTCCCTATACATAGGCCCTGAAAAACAGCAGATTCCCTTTCCAAGTGGAAGGCAGACAGTCCCCTGGAAACACTGTACCTGCATGGCTTCCTATGTCGGATCTTTTCCAATGCTGATGTTAGGACTTGTCTTTCTTTTAAACCCTGAGAGCAGACAGTTGACCTTGTCCCATTCTGCCCCTATTTTGTCAGTATATGGTTCTCTGTGAGCTACCTCTCCTCTGTAACACCCCTCCTCATGAAAAAGGGTATCCTCAGCCGTCCTTTCACTGGTTTTCCTTATTTTACAGTAAGCTGTCCCACCTCACAAAGGCAAGGATCTTGCCCAAGAAGCAGTTAGGACCACTGTAATAACATCAGTTAGCCACTGAACCCTACTGAGGCATCAAAAAGCGTCACTGGTACAGTTAGTGATGAGAGAAAATCCATCTCCTCTGGCTCCCCGGGATACAGCACATTACATGCACACAGAGTGCACCAAAGAGGAGAAGGCAGGGGCAAGGGTGCTGACTGCTCTGTCAGGAGCCAAAGTGAAGTTAAACATAAATATATTTCAGCATATTTTTTATTATAAACATAACAGCTTCATTTTGAATATTTGGACTTTGAAAATCTTTGTCACTTTTACCAGTATGAAACCCTCCAAGCAGGACTGAGTTCCCCAGTGTTAGGGCTCCTTGTGCTCAGCTGAGAGGCTCCTTAGTCTCTAGAACAAAATCAGCTCTGTGGTTTTCAAAATGCTGCCTGGAAAGAGATGTGAACAGGAAGAGTGCAGAGAGAGTGAGGTATGTGCATGCAAATGTGCAATCACAAATCCAGCTCAGTGGGCTTGTGTATGCCCAATTAATAACAAAATTTTATGTAAATCAAAAAGTTGCAGCCACCCTGTTAGAGAGTAGATAGAAATTTCTTCTGTGTTGGAACTGCAGTGTCTCTTTAAATCAATGTTATTTAAATTCCTTTTATTCATTTTCCTGCCCTTCGCTCTCAACAAGTCTCATTGCCAATGGAATATCTGAGGGTGAACGATGCAGCTTTATTTTACTTTGTGACTTTGATATTTTCATGGGGGTTCACTGGAATAAATGATGCTTGGAAATATACTGATGTTCTCCAGGGATTAATCCATCTTTATTCAGAAAGAAGATTTCCTGTATGCCGTGCTAGACAAACATATTCCACTAAATCATCACTTTGATCCCACCCACATTCCAATACCACTGTGCATACTTTGTCTGACTTTCTTTATGAATCACCCAATAAAACACATCCAGCTCAAGATATTATTGGCAATGTTACAGTCCACGTACATTAAATCTCATTTTAAACAAAAACCTTTGAACCTGAAATGTTGCCAGTGCTCAAATCCAAGAAAAAGTCCAAATGCAATAATGTAAGGCTTCTTAATGTGCTGCTGATAAAAAATATACCTGACGTCCCTGAAGTGTTCCCACAGTTAAGAAATGTTACAGCTTACACTTGTACCGCAGCCCGACACCTGGTGGTTCAAGTCCTGTCTGATGGTAAAAAATGAAAGAAAACGGTGATTCGTATATCGGATGGACAAAGTTGATTTGGAAATGATTGAGACGATGAGCCTAGCCAGGAGCTGCTTTAGGAGTGTATTTGCTTTTCATAGCTCTTACTCTATCAACATCTTCCTCAGAGATTAAACACATTTTTTACGTTTATTTGTATCCTCACTAGTTTTGTGTACATGTATTTCAGTTACAACACTTCATGCTTTGGATTCCCCCCCACTTCGATAACTAAAAAGTTCTGCTTAGAAATTGGCATATGTCAAGAGCCATCATCCCACTGGCCTCCTTATTTTGGGTAGCTTTTGATGATTGTTTTCTCTGTTATACAATCCTCGCTCATTGTTTGTAGATTCTACACATTTTGTAATGCTGTAAACACACAAATTGAGTCTTTAGGAATATTCTCAACCTCTGCTTGTAGAGGCACAACAATTTCAATTACTTATGCATGGAATTGATCTGTGCTATGTTTTGCATATTTTTCACCAGTTTCCTAATGTCATGCCTCTGTCTGTCCACACATCTGTCTGGGCTCAGTGCTGCAGGAATCACATGGCTGAGTACCTGGCTGATGACTGAGTTGGAACACAGGTGGAATGAGTCCGTATCTGCCCTCAAAAGATTGTACAAATACCCACATCCAAAGACTGGCCCCCTCCACGGGTCTACAAAAAATGCGTGTAACTGACCCTAAAATTCAGTAAGCTTCCTGCAAGGTTATCCAAACAAAGGGTTCTCAAGGTATAACCCCTTGACTTCTCCACCCCTGGCATTTTTTAGGATTGACAGATCCTAGCAATTTACACAGACCCAGATAACAAGCCATGACCCAGACCAGCCACTCTCCTGACATGCATCCCACTGGCACCTACCACTCTTCGGATCAGCAAAAACTAGAGCTTCGCTGCCTGCATGGGCATGTTCCCAGTTCTCCCTGACTAAATGGATGACAGTGTTGTTGGCTGAACAGGGTGGCCAAGAAGACTTCCAGCCAGGCTGTATTCACACAGTTTGCGAAACTGTGTCACTGTTGAATCTGACCTAAGCCCAGCTGAAATCCAGAAAAGGTTTTCAGACAGGTTGCCATATTCCTCTTTTGCCAAGATTTGTGTTTTCCTTCCATTCTACTTTGGGGAAATGCAATGTGAGGACAATAAAACAATAAGAAGGTTCAAAAACTGTCTACAAAAACAGAATTAAAAGTTCTGTACGAAGAAGCTGGCAGACAGGAGTTCAGGATGGAGGAGCAAGAGGGCAGGCAAAGCCAGTGCTGTGGTAAGACAAGAGCGGATCATGGGGAGGGCCTGGCTGGAAGGGTGTGAAACTGATGTTGGAAAAGTAGGTTTGGTGACAGTGGTAGTTCAGTTCCATTTGTCCCTCTGAGATGTGTTCTGGGATCTGAATAACCCACCTCTGATTCAGCAGAAGAGTGTGAGCCTGTTGTATGTGCCAATATCTAGGCAGACCTAGAGAGATGCAAATTTAAACTCAGCAGACCAGGAAATGAAGGAGCAAACAAATGCAAATATATTCATCTGAAAATCAGGTTGGGTACTGCCAGGTAGCGACTGGCTGGGTGGAGAAGGGAGACTGCGTGCGTGGGCTGAGGAAAGGCTGGAAAGCCTGGCTGGCTCAGGGGCAGGTCTAACAGGGCTGCAGGGGCTGTCCTGGCATACAGCTCAGAGCGGGGACATGTGTTACATTGACAGCTGTCATACATGTAATGGTGTTGGAGAACGAAAAATAGCAAAGATTTTTTTGTCATTTATTTTATCCCCTATTTTCCAGCTCAGGAAATGTCTTGCTTCAGGAAAACTGCTTATTTCCTGGTAAGCAGTACTAGCCATGCCACTTTGCTTATTTTGTTCTCTATTTCTTTACCTGTAAGAGAAGAATAATGACATTTATTTCCTTTCAAAAGGAAATGGTTGCTGGAATTTCTTGAAATAACCAGCCCAAACTCAGACTTGTTTTCCCCTTATTAAAAATAAAATAAAATAAAATAAAATAAAATAAAATAAAATAAAATAAAATAAAATAAAATCCCAACAGGCAAATGAGGAAAGGATTCTGGGTTTCTGATTGCCCAGTCTTGTCTCCTTCCAGTATGCTGGTGAGTCATATCCCTCTGAGAACCAGGAAAGAGGGAGGTAAGGTACATCGGTACGCCTGAACTCTGCCCTGTTTGAGCAGTGATTCAGTCTTCCCACACGTATGCATGACACACGACTCCTGAAACAGAGCAGCTCAGAGCTGCAGCACAGCTCCCTGCTAAGGGACAACCTGTCTCCAGGTGTGAGATACTGACTGAGGAATCCTGTATGTACATGGCACTCCAGCACCGAGACCCAGCTCCCTGACACAGCCTCTGATATGTTTTTTAATTTGTCCTCTTTCAGAGCGAGCTTGAGCACCTACCTGTAGGATCAGATACAGACATGGACTTTCAATTGCCCACCACAAAGACCACCCTCATGAAGTGTCTGTAGCCAAAGGAGTTGGGGATATCTCCACTGGTAGCCGTCTCAACAGCAAAATGAGGCATCTGCACTCTCTCCTACATGCATGCCTTTCCTTTGACCTCACACCACTGCTGCCATCCTCCTGACTTTGGTGTAACAAGGTTGCTTGCAAGAAAATGCCAATAACCATTGCAAGCTGCAGGTGCACCATTAACATTGTGTTGGTTCCTATCTCAGTTTGTCATTCCCACTTTTGAGAGGCTTGAGCATCACTTGAACTTGCCACTGAACTTGTCATTATCCTTGAATGACATGAGAGACCCAGAAGGCAAACTCAACTTTGTATTAACCGAGCTCTTTGTCATCAGATTTAGTGTTAAGCCATTAATGGCTGTCAAACTAAAAAACCTGCTAGGACCATAAAGTTCTGTATCTCAGCAGAGTGCTTACCCAGGAAATGGGTGAGATTAAACAAAAACTATATTAAACAAAAACTTTCGTGTCCACAAGGGATGTATCAAAAAACAAAAACAAAAACAAAAAACATCCCAACAAAAAGCAACAAAAGACCTCCAGTAAAATATTGGAGGAAAAAAAAAAAAAAAAAAAAAACAGGAATAGCCCAGGAGACGGGAAGAAGAAAAGGAAGGAGAATGGGAAGGAGAAGAAAGGAAAGAAAGGAAAGGCTTTGTGACAAACATGCCTTTTTAGCAGAAATGATTCCACGAGACACATTTTGAAGTGCACATTGACAGTGTCCCAGGCTTCAGCCTTCAGGTTTCCACTTGCACCCACTTCCACTTGCATATTACAGGTGCCCGTGTGCTTGTGCATGTGTATGGATCTTAGCTGTCTCCTGAGCTGTGGGCCTGTTTTAGTTGAGCACTGTATAAAGAACAGAAAGATGCTCTGTAACGTAAGGCGGGTATGGCTTAAGCAGAAAGTGCCACATGTGTGCAGACAGAATCGTGGGGGTGGACAAGAAAGCTATGAGTCAGCATTGCGCAAGAGGAGCAGCAGTTGCATGCTGCACCAGCAGCCTAACCCCTGAGCATTTCTGTAGGCTTTACAGGAAAAGAGCTTTGCGGAGGAGTCTGGAGGAGGATGGCAAGATGGCTCTGCAGATATTTATGGGAAGCTCGTCCCACACGGGAAGGGGAACCTGGGAGAGATGCAGAGCTGGCTAACATGTGGACAGTGAGAGCTGGCACTACGGCCTGGTGACACAGTGACTTGCTTCTTCATGAGGACAGGAACAGAGCATTGAATATGTGAACGCTTGGGCCTGTGGCCTTTTTGAGCCTGGGCTGCTCATGCCTGGAGCAGTTTTGACTGAGGTACTGGTAACCCAGCTAAAGAATCCCATTTTGCAAATGGATGGATGCTAGATGGATGCTGCGTATCTCATGTCTTGCTCGGTCATTTGTGTAGGCTTGAAAGGATTCAGACAGTACTTTGTAAACGCCATACTGCTCTGTTGATTGCTGCGGGCTTTTATGAGGCACTCCATACAGACAGCACTACAAGTGTCTTCTCTCCCATGCAAATAATCGTAGCAAGGAGTCTTCCACCTGTACCTTTGCACGCACAGCTTTGGCTTCCGACCTTTGCAGTGTGTTTTTCCATAAGATGCATTGTGTGAACACGAGCTTCTCCATTTCTTAAATTTTGTATTTTCCAGTGCCTGCACGGGCACTCAGGCAGCTTATGAGAACTCTGGCACAAAATCTGTTACGACACTTTGGCAGGTGCTGCACTGCTTGTTCCTTAACACATCCCAGCTAATAAAACAAGCCTGGTACGAACATTTGCTTGTATAATTAGGTGCCTTGTTTTCGAAGGGCTGTTCAGCTCTCTGTCTGAAAGAACTGCCTGTCACACACCTACGGGGTGCCTGCCTTGTTTGTGACCTGCGGTGGGCAATCTTACCAGGGACGTGAGCCCTTAAAGAGTGCCAGGGGATTTATGGGTCTCCTGAGGCCGAGTAGTTTAGAAAGATCCGGTTACTTATTCACTGAGTGGGTTTTTGCATTGCCTGGTGGCTTGAAGCCAAATCAGTGATTTTGCTCCACGTGCATACCACTGGATGAGCCAAAGGCTTTGCCACGGAATTTCTGTTCACAGGGGAATAGACCTCTCCTGAATAGTACCAGGACCAAGCATATCTGAGGAACAGTCCGATATTCTAGGGCTAAACTGTAGCCAAAACCTGCAATTCTTGAACAATCGTAATCTGTCTTGCTGTGTTAAATCACTCTGATCCTTGTTATCTGCGCTTTAAATCCCACACACTCCGCCCTATGGCGAATATCACTAAACGCTGCTTGACAAGGCCACATGCTTATAGGAAGATCCAAAATTAATTTATACATACTTATGTTAAGTGTGATCGTTTGCAATCATCATTTGCCTTGCTTTATTGCGTAAATTGTACACTACCGATAATTAACACTATCCGTGTACTTTCAGGAGCAGTAGTTCTGATGTATTCCGAATTACAAACCCAGCTGCAGTTTATGCATCTCATTCGGTTTAATTTCTCCTTCTAATGATAATAGTCAAGGTCGTTCCGCTGCTTTCAGGCCACCGTAACCTATGGCTACAGTGCATTAGTGACTCTTTACAAAGAGTTGGAAAGCGAAACGAAAGCTCTCGATTCCTTTGGCAAAACCAAGCACAGAACATTTTGAGGCTGTCGCTGTTGACTTCAGAGGAAGCAAAACTGGGCTTCAATCGTGGTGAAGAATGTAAGGCGGAAAGAAACCTTCCTGGAAATACCTTGCAGTAACAAGAGAGAATAAAATTTTGGTCTTCCGTTATGCTCTATTTTTCTGCTCTAGGTCTGTTGCTGTTACATCCAACATCGCTAGCTGTTGGTGATGTCAAGAATTTCCACGGAATCTTCTCGTCAATTACACTGGCAGAGAATAGCATAGTTCATATTACGTTGTCATGGTGAATGTATTCGGTTTGCTCCGATTTTGAGGTTATACATCTGACTAAAAGCAAGCATCAATTGATCAGTAGGCCCCAGTGGTTCCTCTAAAGATTGAATAGGTCTGAAACAGGGCAGAGCTTGTTCGGGAGGAATGTAAGGGAAGGGATGCGTGTGTCCTAAGAGACTGAACATTTCCAGCCACAATGGCAAAGAAAAGGAACGCCTGTAGCTGTTTATCCCTATCTGACCTACAAAATAAAACAGCAGTCTCACATGCTACCAAATATTAAGTTAAAAACCGAGCAACCAAAACTGCATCCTTTTTGGGAAAACTGGACAAAAATAGATCATTTTGTTTTTCCATGCAGTAACAACATCACTAGTCATTATAGAGATCAAAATAAGGTAATGGAACGCTTGGTAAGATTCCCTGGCAGCATCAGGACCTTTACCAAGTGTTCTGGGTATTAACTAATTACAGTATTTGTTTTAGCCAACATTCTTTGGTTTCCAGTTTACAGCGGACAATCTACAGCACTGACTGTAAGGCACAGCTCGGTGATGACGAGGGATACCTTTACACATCCATATGACTAAATTTTTATACAGCCCAAACAAACAGCAGCCACGCAGAGAACCTAAACGACGTTCGCCCAGCTGCTGCAGCTCAGCAAGGCCTCTGCATGCAGCAGCTTACACGAGGAGGGCGCTGGCATGCAGCACAGCTGCCTCTGGGGACATTCTCTGGGTGGGAGAGACCTCACCAAGGCTGCAGCAGGGCCTTCCGTGGCACGTTACCTTCCCTCCAGGCAACCCCACAGAGCACGAAGCACAGAGTTTGGCGGCCTGGCTCCCTCACAGACTCGATTCCTCCGGAAGCGACCTGACGCAGCCCAAAGCGAGGGCTCTGTGGCGCGGCTGCCTCACGAGCACCCGTCTCCCCAGGTAACTGCACAGAGCTCACGGCAGGGACTTCGCCAGCGCAGCCGCCCCACGGAGCCCCAGCTCCTCTCCCCAGGAGAGCCCAACGTCAGGACTTGGTGGCATGACCCCCTCGCCCCAGCCAGGGCGAGCGGCGGGGAACCGAGGGGCTCCAGCGCCGCGGAAGCGGGCACAGCCGGGCCGCGCCCG
>VXAV01003134.1:0-44096 GCA_013399715.1 Alectura lathami | reverse complement strand
GGAGGAGGAGGAGGAGGAGGAGGAGGTGGGGGTCATCGCCCTGCGCGCCGATGGCCGCCGCCGAGGAGGAGGGTGCCGGAGCCGAGCCGGCAGCACGTGGGTGGCTCTTGGCCGTAGTTATTTATTTATCCCCCCGCCGCGCGGGTCGCTGCTCCCCGAGAGCGGTGGGGAGGGGGGCGGATTTCGCGCGCGGAAAGCGAACATGGAGGCAGCGGCTCCTGCCGCAGGCTGCTGCCTGGCAGCGCTCCGTGGGTGTGCAGCCGCTTGTCACCGTCTGAAGGCTTTCGTCTGCCTTCGTGCGGGCTTCTCGGCAAGCTGCTCGCAAGGAGGCTGGGTGGCAGGAGGAAAGCCTATTTTATTTATTTATTTTTGCCTTTTCTCTTTTTTATTTGGCTTAATTTTTTATGGGAGTGTTATTTTAGGTTTTCAGAGCCTACCTGTAAACGTTTTACATCTTCTTTTTCAGCATCTGTTGTTTCGAGGCTTTTTGTTGTGTGTTGCCTCACACAAAGAGCCTTTTTTGCAAAGCTTTTTTTTATTATTATTTTTTTCCCCCCGCTCCTGAGTGCTGGAAATTCAGATAGCAGAGCTGTTTGAAAACTTTCTGTGAGTAAAAGGGGGGCTTCCTTAGAAGTGGCATACTTCAAAAAGCACCCTAAATTTCTATTTAGACGTTGATTTTTCTCGGTGATAGGCCAGGAGCCGAAGGAAGATGTGACTGTAGTCACGGGAGGGATGATTCCGAGTCCATGGTTTCCCTGGTGGTGGTTTGAGTGTTATGGGCTTGTCTTTAAAAAGGAAGAAAATCTATATGCAGGGAGAGGTGACTCAGTCCAGATGAGAGCATTCTGAAGGCAAGAGCTGTAGAAATCTAGAAAATTGAAACCTCATTAAAAATTACTGTGGTTTTGATGGAAGTAGATGAAAGTGAACAGCTCGGTGGTTTAAGGGTATTAAAAACAAACAAAAAACCAGCAGGGATCTGTATGAATCCATGTGTGCTGTCTGGACATAATTCCGTCACACCATGTCTGCTATGGTTCTTAGTTTGACAGGGTTTTGTTCCTGAGAGGTGGGTGTGAGCTGAAGAAGTGATGCAGACTGTACATCTATAGGCTGTACAAAAGCACTGCTTGTTGTACCTCTCTGAAGTAGCTGTGGTTTGTATCCGTGTACAACAGGTCTTGTGCATTTTCTGAAGGTTCTCCCAAATGATGCATTATTTAGGATTGCATTTCATGATTGCAAAGGTGAAAAAAGACAAAAAGCCACAATCTTTGCCTGGCTTTACCGAGGCTGAACCCCACCCTACAATACCTTGTAGATATTTCAAGTGTTTACAGCACTTCTGAGTAGTGGGGGTAGAAGCTGGTTTAGAGGTGTATTCCTGACGTACTAGAATGCAATTATGAGCAAATCGGGTGTGCTGGCAACATTTATGCATGCGTGATTCTGGCAGATGTGGTCCTGCTGGTAGGTGTGCTAACCAAGGAAGAAGAGGTGAGTTGTAAGGAAGGACTGAGATCGGATCGACCGATTGGCTGTTGAGAAAAGTGAGCTTGGGGTTTTGACTCACCTGGTATCAAACAACAGCAAACCGTCTGTGGGGTACACTGGAAGAAAACCAGGAGGAGTGGTTAGGGTGCACGCTGGGGTTTGGATCGGGTGCCTGAAGCTGGACCTCTGATCAGGTGTTTGGCTTGGGATCTTCTGGCAGACTGGGCATTCCGTTGTAGCTCCTCAGTGAGTCTAGGTTTGATTCTGAATCACGAAGGTGTGTTTTTAATGATGATAGTTAGTGATGTGATTCGCTGCTTTCTAATACAGTAACGGTGCCACAGCAAATAGGGATGTGATATCAGTGAGGTGACTGGCTAGCGGACAGCTTTCTGTGGTCACGTTCTAAAGCGGTAGGATAAAGTCCTGGCACTGAGTAAACAGCAGCACACAGTTGCTGCTAAAAGTAATAAACCAAGCATCTGTATAGTTTTTTGAGGTAAGAACAGCTGCTTTGTGGCCTTTAAGGCCTTTGGAATGAAGTGTGTGGCTGGAAGGCTGGAATTCAGTCCGCAACTTGTTCGGCCCTGCAGTTCGTCCCACCCCTCAGTTACAGGGCCAGCACCTTGAATGCTGGTTCACCTGAAACAGAAAACAGTCAATTGCTTTCTCTGTGGAGGACTGCTTTGATTGTTGCTTGCAAGGGAAAGACTCTTTTTCCTAAAGAGGCCTTCATGCTTAAGGTAACTGCAACATGCCTAGGTACCCGCAGAGTGTAGTGGGTCTGCTTCTGGAATTATGGAAGGATCGTCTGGGGATGCATGGGAGGCATCTGTGTAGAAATTGCCTTTTGTTTATTTGTTTAAGAGGCCAGAGATTAAACAGGAGCTTTTATAGGAAAGGCTTTTAGAGAGTGGTTGACAAAACAGCGGGATTGACTTTTAAATAATTGATTTCAGCTTTGGTTTGCATTTTTCTTTTGCAAGCTTCATATTTTCTGCTCTTGGTTGCTTGGAAGCCACTGGAAAGCTCTGGTTTTTATTTTTTATTTTTATTTGTTCAGGTGAATGGATACCTTACACCTGATGACATATCACCAGATGATTCGTTTAAGTGATTGCATAGCTTGACAAGTGGTATTTCAGTGCCATAGTTCCAGCAAAGATGTTGCTTCTGTACAGGTAGCCCAGCACAGGAAGGCTGTGATAGTGAGGACAGTGTGTGTATTCCGTGTTCAGCCAGTGGCCTTTCTGTGTTTGGTAGTTTGGAGGGAGTGTGTCCTGGCTGGACAAGCAGAAGGTTCTAAGAGAAATGTAATTTCTAGATGTGAGTTCGTAATTGTGTTTTACTGTTAACCTAGTGTCTGTCACGCCTGCCGCCTCCCCCCAGTTAGTTACGTCTCATTGCATTTTGTCTGTGTAGAGATGGGCCTTACAGAAATCCTGGCACGATAGCATTAAGGTTTTAAAAAAAAAAAAAGAAAGGTGGTGGGGGGGGCGGGGACAAATCCATAATGGCAGTTAGGGTGAGAACTCAGAGTGGAAGCCTGCAAGAAGATTCCCCATCCCACCTGGCCACTGTGCAAAATCAGACAGTGGTTCAGTTCCGACAGGACAGTTACCCGTAATGCTGTTTGGGCTGCTGATTTCCTTAATTTTCCACCTGAAATCTTGTATGCAGAGAAGTAAATGAAAATTTGGCTTGTGTTCAAATCCTTGTTTTGTGCATACAAAATCAAAATAGAGTATCATAGTAAGCTAAGTAGAGAGCAGAAAAGAAAATAGCCTGCACAGATAATTGAGAAGTAAACAAGAGGAGTGTAGAATGATTTCTTCTGCTGGTAAATAAGAAGTTCTTTATGACCCTTCCCAGATAGGTTCTCCCTCCCCGCCCAGGGATGCTTCATCAGATGGAACCGATCGGCTCAGGTAGATGCAATCAGACATAGCGTGGTGCTTGCTGCTTCCAGCCTTTTCGTTGGTGTGTGCTCTGAAAAACTGAACTCAGATTATGAAATAAGGTAGCTTAAATCTCAGTGACAGTCCTGAATTAAATAAAATTGGGGGGGGGGGGGGGGAAGGAGGTTTGATTGAATAAGTGTTTTGACTACCGTTCTGCAATGTTGTTTGCTTTGGGGAAGTTCATTCTCGTCGGTGGCTGACAGTTGTGTTCATATTCAGCTTTTGGACTTTTGATACCTACAAGTACTACCGACATGCTTTGGTGGCTTAGTAGCCTTAACGTTTGTCGTGTTGGAAACCAGTCAGTGATAGTTACGGTTTCCTGTACACTTAGTGCTCAGAGAATTGAAAGAGACAATGGTATTTTAATGTCTAAGTGTTGTTTGGACAGTTGTGGTTCAGAACTGTTAAGTGAGGTGTTACAGGTACGTGTATGTACATGTATGTGTCTGCACACGTGTATACAAACTTGTTTTCCTTAGCGTTAGACTTCAACAGGAAGGTGGTTTTAAAAGTTAGCAACAAGATAGTTTTTACACTTAACAAAGCTAGTGTTACTGAGTGGATTTTACTAGTGGATTAAACTGTTCTAAAGATTTTTTAAAAAATCCGGTAACTTCAATCCAGTGGATCTCTGGTTTCTGTATTCAGTTCTTTTCCAATAATTGGAGGAGGAGGACAGGTCTTCCTGGCCTTTCCTCTCCGTGAATGAATGAGCCAGTTGTTTCACTGAGCTGAAGAAAATGCTCTCTGTGCATCTGCAGATGTCAGAAGCTGGTTTATCGCTGATGCCGTGTTCTTGCTCCAGGTAGTCAGCAAATCATCTGGCGTTAGCAGAGAGTTTGTATTGGTTGAACACTTTTAATTACATTATTCTATTAGACTGGGTAGCACACAAGCATCTCCCAAACGGAAGCTTACTTCTGTTTCAAGCGTTTAATTTCAATTTCATTTTTGAATTTTTTTTGGTAATATTAAATTTGTCTTTTTTTTTGCCATAGTTTGGTGTGAAATCAATCACAGCGTGGCACTGCTTTAGCTCTTATTCTCCTGCAGTGAATTACGCACTGTACGCTGAGATCATTGTCTGTTAAAATTCACCTTGCCTTTCCCACAGCTGTACATGTTAATATCAGAAGCTTTTGTCTTGTGGTTCCTTTGCCACAGAACAAGAATTACCAAATTTTGTTATGCTGTTCCTTCTCCTGTATAGACTGGAAGTCGGGTCGCTTCTTAGACTTAGTTGCAGCTTTCAGCATAGTTACACCTCCAACACGATGATCCAATGCTGTGTTGCAGCGCTGGCATCTGGGTCTCAGCAGAGGCGTAGCTCTGGGGAAGGAACACCAGGATCTTCTGGGTTACTGGGCTGGCATGTCAGTAGCATGCGATTTTTAATCTCTCCACTGCAAAAAACACTAAACAGAAATGAATGGGAGATGTTCTGCAGTGCTTGGAATCAGCTCTCTGGTGTGACTGAGATTCTGTTCAGCTGGGAATCTAGCAATCAGTTTTCAGTGCTAATGAAGCATACGTGTTAATACTGTTGTTTCCCCTGGTGATCATGTTTTAATTCTCTTGACTCTTCAGTTCAGGTCTTTGTCTTTTAATGTGGTGACTGACCCTTGTAGAAACCGGGAGACTCAGGTGGGTGGCTGTGTCCCCATGGAATTACAGTTTAGCGGTCTCAGGTGGGTAGTGGTTAGTCTCTTCTTGAGAAATCTCTTAGGATATTAGAGAGGAGGAGAGGATGTGAGGAAAGGGTTGTGCCTGGTTTGGTACAGACTAATGAACCTTCCTCATGCAGCTGCACATGCTCCATTACACCTAGCAGAGGAGTGAAGAAGAGGTAATTATCCAGCCTTTCAGCTTCCCAAGGTCAGTAGCATCTCTTCTGATGGGGAAATGTTTTCACCAGTCACCTTTCATGTTCCTGATTCTGACAGGAAGTCTCAGTTAAGGTTGCTGGCTTCTGTTTGTTTTTTGGTTTTCTTCCTGATTTTCTCCTAGGGCTGCAGGTATTCTCTGCATTCTCCCTTTTCACTTAAAGAAAAAGTCCAAAATGGAGAAGGAGGGAGAGAGTCAGGAAAGGGATGAAAGTTACCAAAATCTTAAGTGAAACTGTGCAAGTTCATGGGTTTGTTTCTGCCGACCTACTGTGGAGGTGGCAGATGGCAGTGTGATGAAGATGAAATGCCTCTCCTTCCTGTTTGTCTTCTGCTGCTAAGACTTCCCCTCTGTGTGCAGAAAGTTTTCACTGTAAGCATAGTCACGGCAGGAGGTGGCTTGTTGCGATAGCAGATGCAAGGACAGCTTTTGCTCTGAGAGCTGAAGGAACAATTCTGCCTGTGGAAGAGTGAGCCAGGGACAGCTTCCTCTAGAGGAGCCCAGAACAGCAGGGCTGCTCTCTCTGTCTTGGAAAGTACAGTGTAAGAAAAGTTAACGTGGCTTCTGCTTGGTTTGGGTGGGATGCTGCACTTCCGTGTTGGTTGTGTTCCATGGGTAGCTTTAACAGCGTTCATTCATGACAGCAGAAAAACTGCAGTACGAGTTGAAAGTAGTGGGTTGTTGTTGGTGGTTGTTCTTTACTATTTTTAAGATCTGTGATACAGTTTTGAGAAAATCTAAAAATGTTAGTTAATATAAGCTTCATGCTACAGGAGTGATAATGCAGGCTGTTGGAATGTTTTTCTCTAATAAACAAGCCTGTTTAGGGTTTTTTTTTGGTCTTGTTGCCATGGTGCCTAAATAGCTCCCAAATATTTGATTGTAAGAGAGACCACCTTTTCCTTCCTCTCCAGCCTGCAAGAGAAATAGCTTGATTAGTCTTTAGGGATACTTGGTGTGCAAGTTTGCTTGTGTGCATATTTTATTAGAGGAAACTCCTTCAAAAAACATTGGAATTAACACTCATAGCTCTTTTTCTAAGAGTGAATCCAATACATTCGGTACTACTTAATCTTTTCCCATAGACCAGTTTTACACTTTATGCTGGACAGCTGCAGAAAGAACAGTGTGAGGAGCTGCAGAAAGAATTTCTGCCTCTGAATGCTCAGGAAGCACGGAGGCATATCCCGCCAAGAGTCTTGAATTCTGTCAAAAAGAAGTCTGAAGAACGTTGTCCAGAGTTGAAGTGGAGAGAAGTACGGTTAAGAGGTTCCGAGTGATTTATGTTGCAGCGCTGTGTTTTATAGACGACGGATGTCTGTGACGGAAGTCTGAGAGCTGGCCATCCCAGCGTTTAGGCCAAGTAAGCATGTTTGGGCTGCGCTTGAAGCAGCCCAAGTGGCTGCGCAGAGAGCAGCACCTCTTGAGTCAGGCGGAGCAGTCGGGTTAGCAGCCTGTGTGTTAGAGCTCAGGGTCCCATCACGTGGCAGAGCTCGCACAGAGCTGCAACGCTCTCCTTTTCCCTTAGCCCAAGGTTAAAGCATGCACAGTGATGTTTTTGTGTGTGACAGATATCCGGTGGGGGCAGAACTTGAGTGCGGCTCCAAGAACAGTAAGTGTGCACATCCGGTCACACTAGGACCAGGCAGAACTTGAAGGTTGAAGGTGAAGGTGGGATTCCGTTCATAATGCACAAAGTTCTCGAACAGTCAGGGAGCAGCAGTGCTCCACATTTAGAGGGTGGGTCAAAGGAACTTGCAGAGGAGGAGAAAGTACCTTAGATTAACCTCCTTGCTTGCGGTGTCAGACTTTTACTTTGCTCCAGCCTTGTTCCAGGAGTCTTTGTCGCATGCGGTTGTTTGGAAAGGGTGAGAGACAGGGACTTAAGTAGCAGGAGGCTTGGATACCATGGTGATGGGTGTGACATGCTCCCAACAGGAAACTGGTGGACAAAACATGAACTGTTGATTGTTTTAACCGGTAGCTTGGATGTCCTTCTCTTTGTTTCAGTTTCCTCTGGCCCAGCTTTCGTTGCAGCTCTGGCCATCAACCGGTGGAAGGTACATTCCGCTGTTGTGCAAATAATGACTAGGGAGCAACAGGAGACGGAGCTTTTTTTTCTCTTGTTTCAGAGCAAATCAGGATTTGCAGTGCAGCTTGTGTTTGCCTCAAAGAGATGGACCAGTTTGTAACTTCACCTGTCCTTGTTGCTTAAAGGATTTTGAATCACCTGTTGTTTTCTCTTATGTTTGATTGTTCGATGAGAAAGGCAACTTCTTTGGCATGCTTGATAAGTGGTTGTTTTTCTGTTCTTTGAAGGCTTTGCTAGATGAAAATATTCCCTTAATCTGTTATGTTTGATCTAGTGGCTCTTTTGAATTTGCTCTGCCATTCTTGCATCAGTTCTCTGTGTAAACAGCTGCTGATTTTGATGCCCGAGTCTGTCTTTCATCTGCTAAATGCTCTCCTCCTGAAGCTTGTAGCCAAGCTTTATTTTAATGGATTTGCTCTGTCTGTGCTTCGAGCTGTTAGCAAACAACTAACGAACGTGCTGCGGAGGGGCTAACGCGATAAGCCTTGCTGTTAGCGCAGCAACTTTGGATCAGAACTGCTTTGGACTTCCTCCTCCTTCTTCCTTGCTTCTTCTCCCTCTCTCCCCCTTCCCTCCCACGCTCAAACCCAAGCCCACCAAGCCTGGAGTGCAGACAGTGAGGTCTGGGCATATGGGTGTGATGTACCGTGCACGGGACAGAAGCTCAAGTGAGGGTAACGCTTCATGTCTGAGGGGGAGTCTGGGGGTGAGACAGAAAGGGGGAAGTATCGTTCTTATTTCTGCTAGTACGGTGGCCAGGTTGGAATCTGCTACTATCACCTGCAGATCCTTTCTGTACTTCCATGAGATTCAACGTGAGATTTACAGTGTAAGAAAAACTTACACAAAAGAGTCAAATAAACAATTGGATGGGAAGACAAAGGTACGGAGAGAAGTTCCTTGGCTTGTGCTGTGCAGCAGCTCAGTGGTAGTCAGGTACTGAAACAAAATCCAGTGCTTACGGTGTCGTGCTGTGCTGCCTTGTGGTTTTTGCTAGTGTGCAGTGTTGAAGAGAAGTTTGCAAACTGCTTAGCAGAAGCCCAGGCCATGTAGATAAATTAATGCATTTGTACATTTTGCACTACTTTATTGCTTATGTGGGCAGAAAGTAGCGGCACTGTGATTGCTTGTCACACCGTTGGCTGATTACTGTTCCTCGCCCCACCGCCATTAGGGGTATGAACTAATGGGATAGGATGCTTTTGTAGAAACCCCTGATCTCTTGGGTCTTCTTCTTTTGGAAGCTGACAGGAACATAAAAGGCCAGATTAAGAGGTGCTTAGGCACTCAGCTTGCATTAGTTTCAGTGGTGGTGTGTGGCTTGAACACCTTCTGAGTGTTTGGTCTTGGCTTACTGGTACTAGTTTGAAAAAGTGGTCAAAAACGGGAAGGTGACCTGTGGTCGCCCTGCAGCAGGAGTGGAAAGCTCTGTTGCTTGGTCACTGTTCTGAAGTGGGAGTGAATCTCAGCGTTCTGCATTTGAACAGGCCAAGACTTGTAGTCAAGGCTTCTTTTGTGTTTGTAAAATTTATGACACAAAGGGTACTGTGGCACGTGGTGAGCGCTCAGAGTTGGGTGGGAAGCAGAGAGCTGAAAAGGCAATATTCAGTTAAGCTTTTTTGACAACTTTTTAGAGCAACCTTCAAGTGTAGTGGGCTAATGCTCCTTTTAGTTTGCCTGAATCAGTGTCTTGATGGTGAGAGTGAAAGGGAATGTGTGAGATAACTGTAGCCGTCCTTGTTGTAACAAGAGACACTTCATGCAGTGGTGCATTTTGATTGCCCCTCCCTGATGGTGCTAGTGTTGCTTCTGCCTGGATGCTGCCATTTGGAGGATCTCTGACTAAAAGCTGAGATTCTGGGATGGAGCAATACTGCTCAGTATCAGCAGCGGAGGCACATCAAGTCTGTTGTAGCACCAAACTTAATTAACTTGCTTTATGTGAGTGCATTGAACTACCGTTGTCTTTCACTGTGAAAATTGATTCAAACAAAAAGCCCCAACACCTGGAAAACAAGAAAAACCCCACCAACCTGAACCCTTGTGCCTCGGTCTCCTGAGGTCTGGGCAAACAGGAGTTCAAACAGTTGTGTAAACCTTGGGTTGCCAAGTGCTTTCCTTTCGTGCTGCAGTAGCTTTGTGCAACTCACCTTTTTTCTAGCCCACACCCCCCACAGTTGGTTATCTTTTACCTTAGGCATATCCAGGAGCACGAGTTTCTCTCCCCACACTGCTCTCCTGTCTACTTTGTCTCTCATAGCTGCTGGTCTGCTTTCTTCCCTGATCGCATCTCCCCAGTTCTTACGCCCTTCTATTAATGTGCCCTGCTCTTTTCCCCATCACTTCTTCATTTGACTTCTGTTGAGGTTTTTATGTGCCCTCATCCAAAGACAGGATTTCTTTATGACCAATTAAACAACGTCCATTGATTCTCTACCTAGAAGATGGGAAAAGTAGTTTGCTGGTAAGGGGATGCTATTAACTCCGTTCAGGTCTAAAAATACCGCTCTTCTGGAGAATGTTGGTGGTTAGATCTTTTGACATTTGAAATCTAAGGAAGACATTCAGAAATTGGTAGCTGCTTGTGTGTTCTGAACGTTGAATGTTGAGGTCAGTGATGAAATGCCTGATAACCCATTTACATAATACGATAAAACTGTATGAAAGGGAAGAAGAGAGTGATGTTTTCCCTTTTCTCCATGGATTTAACTTTAAATATATCACTGTTGGACTTCTAGATTGATTGATCTACGTGAACGTATTTGCCAGTTCTCAAGAAGCTTTTCAGGTAGATTTGGCCTGGCTGAGGCATGGTTGTGGTGTTCCAGGGGTAAAGCAGGTGACCTAGAATGGTTCTTGCAAATAAGTGATTGCATTTGCAGTTCTTGCAAATGTGTGCGGTGTTGGCAGGCTCTGTTTGTTATGGGACTGCGTGTTTGGGTAGTTTAGGGGGCATATGGAAGCTAAAGAAGGTGGTAGTGCAAGCCCCAATTCTTCAAGCAGCTTTGCAGAGCAGGGGTGGACCGCTTCTACGCTTCCCTGTGGTTCCTGTTTGTGTGCGGTTGCCTTTTGACGCTCTGGTTAGGGACTGTGCCGCAGGTGAGCTGTACCTGTGTAATTTGGTAGTCAGGTACAGCAACTCGTGTGTGAACTTGTTAGTGTGCTTAATTTTTATTTCTTTTTTGTTCTGTTAGGTGATACTAACTCTTTACCTCTGGACTAATTGCACCTATGATTTTAGTCTGTGCATGTTCAAAAAGTGGACTTTAGAATTAGCCAAAAGTCACTTCCCTAATAAAAAATGTAAGGTACACAAACACTGTTTGTCAGATTAAAACAGCATGAACCTTTGATGGTTAGTGAAACATCGTGTTTGGGTGTTATGGAGAAAATCACTGGGAATTCATTTGATCCAACTTGCAGGCGATCAATTTGTGTAGAAAAGGCTTTCTGGGGGTTGGGGAAAGCTAGGGGAAATGCTTTGGTGCAGTTAGATACGTTGTCATGGGGGCCTTGGCTAGCATTCTGTGTGTCAGACCAACAACAGCCGTCATTCTAGCGTTAAACTACCGTGATTATAAGGAGTATTTCTGATGTCTCTGATAGTTGGTGTGGATGACTACAGCTCAGAGTCTGATGTGATTATTATACCTTCAGCCCTGGACTTTGTCTCACAAGATGAAATGTTGACGCCGTTGGGAAGGCTGGACAAGTACGCTGCAAGTGAGAACATCTTTAACAGGTATGTTTTTCAAAAGTCCTGTCTGACTAAGAGTGTGCAAAACTGTTCACCTCATTCAGATCTGACTGAAATTAATTTTCATGAAGGATAAATGATTATTGTTTTTTAAACACATACTGAAGGATTCTCCGGTTTCCACTCCTCCTGTAGTTTGCTGATGCTCCTACTTACAGAAAGCAAAATAATCTTGATAACAAGAAATATTTGCATAGCTGTTAGTACTGTAGTGACATGTTCCCCTTTTTATTTCTGTAATGCCATTGAGCTAGTTGCTTCACTTTAAAAGCACAGGTATCGCAGAATGCTTCGCAGGCCTGCACACACAGGCCCTGCCGTGGGATGGAGAAATTCAAACCCGTTTGTTTTCATTGTAGCTGTGAAGAGTTACAAGATCACAGAAATGTATACAGTATATTCAGGTTGTCATTTACTGATGTTTTATTTTATCATGGTTTGTTGTGGGCTCTGAGTACAGCTTTAATAAAGCGTGCTTGCTTTTATGTTGAGTTCTCTAATTCAGTAGCATATGGAAGGCAAATCTGCGATCAACCATCCTCAGAACTAGCCTCTCTGTTTTGTTGTTCGTGGCCCCTGTCCTATAGGGATTTAGCCATGTGCTTAACTTCAGTCATGTGAAGTGTACTTAAGATTCCATACGATGCATCATACATACCTGTAAATGTATCCCACTCCGGAATGGTGATTTGTTTTCTTCTGATTTAACTGAATTTAGCAAATGTGCGATGATTTCTCTTATAGTCTGCGTAAATCTGTATGCATAAAGCAGTTTTGAAATGCCCAATTCTGAAGTTTTCTGTGTTCCTGAAGTTCAAAGTTGGTGGTATTTTACATTTGGAGGTGAAATCAGAAATTTGCCAACCATGAGGGATTTTTTTTTTTTCAGATTGTCATGGGGAGGGAGGGAAGAGGAGATGCCTTTTAGACTTACAGGTATTAGTTGTGATGGTCTTGTAATAAAAGCCGTTAGGGTGGGGAACAAACTCAGGAACTCAGGTTGTGTCTTGAGTTTTCTACAGGAGTAGTAGTCCTAATGTTTTACTGAGGTATGAGTCATGCATAAGCTTGAAATCTTTTTATGATATTGTCCAGCTTTATGCATCTTCTGCTTACTTAGGTTTTTCTGCAGGGGAAAATGGGTGGAGTAACTATAATTNGTAAAATTTTTTTTTTTTTTTTTTTTTTTTCTGCTGTGAACATGTTGCTTAATCCTAGCTCTCTCTGCAGGCCTGGGTGCCTTATGTAGCATAAGAAAGTAAAGGAAATGGCAGGTGGTAGTGGTAGGACTGAGTAGCAGTTAAATGGAGCAATGGAGTATTGCGTACAGTTTGGGATGATTTAGCATCAGTCAGTCTGAGGAAACATTGGAGATGTTTTTGCTAGACAGAGATGACTTGGAGTGTTTCATAGGCAACAGACTGGATAAACAGCTTACGTGCAACTTGCGTCCCATTAAACTGGTGTAACACATCCAATGCCGAAGTGTGATTTTTTTATATAGGGATTGAGTTAACAAAACCATGTTTCTGTGGCCTTGAACTTGCATTTATGTTCAAGCTTCAAGTTGTAGATGCCCAGACTTAATCATTGAGCCTGGGTAAATTTGGGTAAGATTTTTTCTTTAATTAAATGGATGAATTCCCTTTTCTTTGGGGGGAAAAAAAAAATCTATACCTATCATTTTAAGCATTGTTTCTTTTTAATTTGGTTTTATTTTCATTTTCTATCAGATTAGTCATCTGCATGTGTCTCACATTTGCAGTATATGATTATATTGAATGAATAATTGAAATTATTTTTACTGATTACTTCAAGAGCCTAGTTTCCTTTGAGTGGATATTTGAGCGCTTGTGATTTCTCATCTGGTGTCTGAAGGTCAAAGGTACTTGCTTTGAGGTGGAAATTGATCTGTCTGGATCCTAAGAAATATTAGCAGATGAGACTTGAATTGCCAGAGAAGAGTTGCCTTTTTATTTAAATGTGTATAGCTTCTGACACAATGAACTGAAAAAAGAGAGTAAGGTAGGGAATCCTTTACCAGCTTTCTGAACAGCGGGAGTGGTTGCTGTAACAGTTTTTGGCATGGTGTGGTCTACATCCTCACCGTTTATAGGGATTTTCCTAAGCTTTGTGTTTTTAACGTGCTTCTGCTCCTCATTAAGAAGGCTCAGAAGTGCACAACAGCCGCCAATACATCTGTTTGAGTGGCAGGAGACTACCTGAACAGACCCTTGCCTTTTGATCAGCCTGCTGTGAGGAACTGTCGTTGCCCTTTCTCTTCAAACCAAAGCAGATGTTGGCAGCAGACTTGCATCACTATGATCACTCTGGGCTGTCGGTGTAGGTGTTTTTAAGTTACCTTCTTGCCATGCCGCTTGCTATTCTGAAATACTTTTTGCTTTTCCATTAGAGAGTATTACATAACAAATTGCAAGAGTTCTGTTGTGTGCCAGTGCTGGAGCCCTAGCAGAGCCTTCCCACTGGCCAGATTTCTCAGCTGTGAGAAAGCCTGTTCCTTCCTTCCCTTGTTCTGTCAGAAGAATAAGCGTTGCGACTGAATGAGGAGGTCTGGACATGCTCTGTCTGCTCTCTGCAGGCATCCTCTTCTGTGGATGAGGCTCATTTAAGTCCCAGAACAGGTAATGGTGGCTTTAGGATGTTCCAGGATGCTTTCAGGTTATCTGCTTTTTTATCCATTCTGTGGGGAATTCCAGATGTTTTCTGAAAGAAAGTCGTTTTTTGGTTGGTTGGTTTGTTTCGCTTTTTTTTTTAAGTTAAATTTCAGAATACTGGTACAGCAGCATTCAGTGGTAACTGAAGAAGATATATTGGATCTCAAAGAGGGATTAAGTGTAAGTGCTCATATGCAGCTTATCAGTAGCACTTCTGTTGTCCAGTGTAAGTAAAGATTTGGCCTAAAGCATTCTGGGTAACTTGTCCATTCTTTGGCTGAAGGATACATTCCTCTGAAGTCATGGCACAGGCATGTGGTTTCTGATATGGTCTGTGAAAGGTGGCCATCTTGCTTTCTAGACTCCAGATGGCAAAGGGACTGGCATCAGAAAGGAGGAGACTGTTTGCACCATGTATGGCAATGAATGATTTTAGTGTTATTTTATTCCTGACTCCAACAACAACCACGTCCGTTTTAATTTTATACATCTGTGATTCTGGAACAAGTCTAGAAATTTTAGAATATATGCTCCGTTATGGAATGAGGCTTTTTGGGAACCAGGGGGTCAATTTCTTTCAAAGGAATTAAGGGTAATGATGGATTTTTAGAGATCAGCATCTCAGGGCTGTGTTGTAAGCCTTTCCAACTCCTCTTTCAAGAGCCAAGAACATTTGCTGTGTATTTTGAAAATTGGGATTGGCATGCAGGAAGTATCCCAACAGAAACAGGAGGATGCTGTTTTTATCCTCCTGTGCTGTGCTACGTATCAAAAACCTCTCAAAGTCAATAGGCTTGGTGGGATGCTGAGAAACATCAAGACCTTCCATAAGTTTAAGAAAGGTCTCCCTTATTAACAAGAGGGAGACCAACTTTTTACACTCTCTGATAGTGACAGGACAAGGGGCAATGGTTTTAAACTAAAAGAGCAGAGATTTAGGTTAGATGTTAGGAGGAAGTTCTTTACTTGGAGGGCGGTGAGGCCCTGGCCCAGGCTGCCCAGAGAAGCTGTGGATGCCCCATCCCTGGAGGCGTTCAAGGCCAGGCTGGGTGGGCCCTGGGCAGCCTGATCCGGTGGGGGGCAGCCAGCCCGAGGCAGGGGGTGGGAGTGGGCGGGCTTTGAGGTCCCTTCCCACCCAAGCCATTCTGAGATTCTGTGATCCTATGAAATTATCTTGCCTTTCTTTCATGTAGATGAGATTATAACCAACAAGCTGATTCAGAACTTGGTTATCTACAGCTGCCCTTTCTTTTTTTTTTCTTCCCTGCTCCCTTTCCTTCTCTCTGTACAGCGTAGCCCAGCGTAAACTCTCTCTCTCTCTTGTTTACTTGATGAGTACTGGCGATAAGGAAATGGCAAACTCATGCCAAGACCGTAGAGGTGGAGCTAATGTCATTCATTCTGACTAGGCTTACTCAAGTTTAGCTTAACTTCAGAAGCATGCATTGAAATGATACAAGCTAGACTATCAAACATCAGAATTTTCCCAAAGCACTAAAAGAAGTCTCAATTCCTTAAACAGAACTCCTGATATTTGTAATGACAAAGGGGGCACGTACCTTTGAACAATTAGTCTTTTTTCTTAAGAAAAGTACAGAGACATTGATTTTGAAATTGGGAGTTGATTCAGAATGTCTTCTGAGATTGTCTTGGGGGGAAGAGTGCCAAGCTAAGCTACTACTGGTAATATTCAGGTAAATGTGAAAAGTCCTCAAATCTTGATGTAGAACTTGTCTAAAAATGGGCAAAGAAATTTTTTTTTTTTTAAGGTGTATTTACCAGCTAAATTCACCTGTTGTGCGGGTGAACTCTGTCATTTAAACTCTGTTGTAGAAATTTACTAAAGGGCTAATAACTGTGTTTGGTACACGGTAATTACACCACTTACAGCTCCCAGTAGTGATTCTGAATAAGGTCAGTGTATAAAAGGGATTTGAATGAGTAAAGCAAAAGTATTCATAGCTGCTCTTGAAATATATCATTGTATATCCCAATTATGTCCTTGTGCGCAGTCTTCAAAATGTCTATGCCCTGCACTTGGACATAAAGGCAGGGTGTGTGTAATCTATCCCTATTTTTTTTCTTCTGCTAATTGCAATGAAGCAGTTCCTGCAAATATCCTAATTGCAAGTCCATCCGTTTTTTCTTGTGTTTTGCGAGCTCTCCCCATGTGTGCTGATAAAAATTTGAATAGATGAGTCACAGAACCATTGAGGTTGGAAAAGACCTCTAAGACCATCTGGTCCAACCGTCAGCCCAACACCACGATGCCCACTAAACCGTGTCCCTAGTGCCACATCTACATGTTTCTTAACACCTCCAGGGAAGGAGACTCCACCACCCCCCTGGGCAGCCTGTTCCAATGCCTGACCGCTCTCTCAGAGAAGAAATCTTTTCTAATACCCAACCTGAACTGAGCTGCTTGGTGCAGCTTGAGGCCGTTACCTCTCATCCTGTCACTGTTACCTGGGAGAAGAGGCCGACCCCCACCTCACTGCAGCCTCCTTTCAGGTAGTTTCTTGGGGAGGTTTGTGGCTCTCAGATTTCAGGGTGGTTACTTCTGCGTAACCTTATGTCCAGCTCACAGGAACTGGCAGAGACTTACAGCCACCACAATTCAGAATACTGCTAATGCAGCTCTTTGAGATGATGAGAGTCCTCACGGATCTCCCAGCATGCTAGGGCCCTGTTCCGTAGTCCCCAGGAGCCAGATGCGGTACTGCACTGTTTGTGGTGGTTCCTTCCTTGCTGAGACTGTTTTTGTACTTGTCTCATCCCGCCTTGCTGGTACAGGTGGAATATTCTGTAAGTGCAAATGCAAAGTTAGAGATCCAGGTCTGTTGTTGTACCAGGCAGCGTGGATGTTGTCTTAGCCAGAGGAAGAAGACCCGAGAGAGCTCTGTCTGATGTAGAAGAGGTGCTTGAGGTGGTCAGTTCAACACGACTTAGAGCTCTTCTGGGTCACCAGGGTAGAACGATATTGACAGTACACTTGATTGGAAGCATGGTGTACTAAAACTCAGTTCTCTCTCCATGCCTAGCTTCGAGCAATATCTGCAGCGTGTGTTTTTGTTTCATTGTGCAAGGGATTGGTGATCGCCATCTCTTACGGAGAAATTTGGCTTATGCCCACTCTCCAGTCCCTGTTGTTGCGCCCCTACCAGTAGGCACAAAATGCCAGCTCAGTGGGTCACTTGCCACGTCTCTTGCTTTCAAAGTTACATTTAACGTGTAGGAGGGAGATGCACCCAGGCAGACTGATGTATGAAATCTACTTCGTATGTTCCTCTTCTCTTTTCAGAGCTGTCCTGCGCTTTAAAAGATCAAGTCAACTCTGCTTCTAGGTAGTCTGTTTCCCTTCGCTAGGATTTTGATAGCTGAACTTCCCTGCCTAGAGACATTGCACTTCTTTACCAAGTTGAAAGTTGAAAACAGCAAGGAAAAGGAAATTTGTTAAAGGCAAAGAGTATTTTTGCAGTGTGTTTTTTAGGGAGTTTGTTTTGACTCCCTGATGAGTCCCTTAGATGAACAAGTCTAAGATAGTTTTGCAAGTGACCAATATGAAATATTTAAATTACTGATTTTCAGTTTGAGAAAATGTAAATGTTTACTTAACTTTGGGAATTCATGAAAACCTACTGCATTTCTCCAGTTGCATAGAGCTGTGAAGTTCTCAGGCTTCCACCTACAGCAGGAATGCAGCCATCTCTTTGTCCCCCACCAGTTAATGGGAACTGCTCACATTCACCATTTGCTGTGAAGCAATCAAGTTTATTTATGCTTCTGCTCTTGTTGACAGCACTGCTGTTTGGCAGCAGTGCTTATCTCTGGGCTTGATCCTAGCAGTGTTTCTGTCAGTTCGGGAAATACCTGGCACTTGAGCCTTGCTGCTTTAGCATCTGACAGACTGCCCAGGGGCAGTTCCAGAGCTAGCAGCGTGGTGGGCAGCGTTCCTTGGATGTCCCACTGCTGGGATCGTCCTGCTAGCTCTCTGAACTGATGTTCAACCCACATTTCCCCAGAGGGTGAAAAGCAGAGTTAGAGGCAGCCATGTGCTATTGTGGGCAGCTGTTGAGGGGAGAGGCTGCTTGCTATGCTGTCAGCTGTAGTGTTGTCCAATGTAGGGTGTGGGGCTCTGCGGGTGACTGCTGAGTATGGCTTTGTAACATTGGCTGCGACAGACTCCACAGGACACACGCCGAAATTTGGCTGTGTCTTGTCACTGAGAAGGTAACCCTTAGAAAAATTCCTTGTGAATAAGAACTCATAACAGAGGTGATGATTCTGACTCGTTTCATGTTTTCGTACTGTTTCATTTGCTGTTTCTCTTAAATGTATGTCCCAGGTGCACGCGGGCGGTTGCATGTGTTCCTTTTGTTATCGCAGTATATATCCACTGCCTGCTATTGAATTTGAATGACGTTTACCCTTCAGATGTCATCATTGGTATGGAATCTTCAGCTTCAGTGTTCATAGCTCTGTTTATGAAAATAAGTCCGTGACTGTGTTTAAAACTCTTCTGAGAGTAGTGGTGGTGTCTCGCTTTGTATGAATCAAGTGAAGGAGCTGAGAGGTGAGGCTGGAAGGCTGACACTGACGTCTTAAGATCTGGTTTGATCACTTGTCAGATATTTACCATTTTTAAAATTTGTAGCTGGTTTCCTTTACCTTTGTCAGATGAAGGGATATTGTTTAATGTTTCGTTTGAAGTTAACAGTTCTTCAGGATCGTGCTGAATATCAGAATTAAGAATTTCCAAAGCAGTGCTAACTGAATTTACTGAGTTAGAAGGGAACCTTTGCAAAATTTTACTGTTTGGTTTAAGAAACCTGTATGATTGCACAACTTCTTGATTTGGCTTTGTTTCTCTACCCAAATAATTCTATTTTTTAAAAATCTTTTTTGTAAACTAGGCAAATGGTGGCTCGAAGTTTGCTGGACACTTTGAAGGAAGTCAGTGATGATGAGAGAGATTGTATTGCTGTGTTGGAGAGAATCAGCAGATTAGCTGATGATTCAGGTAGGTAGCATTAAAAATTTACTGGGTTAATGAGGGAATATCAGAATTGCTGAAGTTGGACCAATGTCTTCTCTCTCTTCTTTGATAATCAGATTAGGTTTCTGCAGAATGAAATAAAGTGCTATAAAGTTCCGTTTCCTTGAGCCATCACCCCAAAGACAACTTCTTTTCCTTACTATTGTCCTGAACAGAATGAAACCCCTTCAGTGTGTGGGGCTACCCACTTCCCATCAGGATATTTCAAAATAATTTTTTTATGTACTTTGGCTGCTCAGCAAATCTATGTGTTTATTTTAGATTTGTAGATAAAGATGGATTTATTGCTTTGAGAAGGATCTTGCGAAGCATCTGTGCAGAACTTCCGTTTCTTCTGATAAAATTTGAACACTGAAGTTATTCCCTTGGTCCCTTTTGGGAAACTAGTGGTGAAGATTGGAGAGGTAGCAGGAGTTGATATGCATTTATATTAAATCTTGTAAGAGAAGAAAATTTTTCTTCGATTAGTTCTTCTCCCTTCCAGAGCTGCAGAACATAATGCTTTCCAAGGGTGAAGACGTATTTCGTAAGATCCAACTGTCTTCACTTAAAATGCACATTTTTATTTTTGTGAACTAACGTCCTCGTTTAGTCAAGAGTGTAAGCATTACGTAATTGTGTTCAGTGCTTCTCCAAGGATTCTTTAAAAGGAAAAATAAGTCACTCTCCATTAGAAATTATACATCTTTAATCGTGAGCAGTGGCATGCCACTGTTTCTAGAGCACTGTCCTCGCTAAGCTCTGCTTCTGGAATCTGTACATACATACAGTGCCTGTTTGTGTGGTGGTCTGAACAGCTCGGAGCATCAGCAACCTGCCAAGTTGCATTTGGACTTCCCACAATAGGACAGATGTGTGTAGGGGGAGATGACCTTGTGCAGCAACTTTGTAGCCTTAGGCTGTTCACTGGTGGCCAGCTAAGTGTGTCAAATTGAAATTTGCTTAGGCAGAAATGCAATGAAAGCCAAGAGTTGAGTTCCAATCAATTTGTTTCCTCTAACAGGGGTGGAGTACCTTTTTAGTCAGGGTTGATATTTTCTCAGCCTCAGTAAAAGCAACATTTCAGGCTTTTCCTGTGTTGTAGAGGTTGTCTTAGATCAGCCAAACTAGTAGCACTGGATTCTGCAGCTGCTCCACAAATTACATTTCTGCAGACTTAACTGTGAGTTTCATGCCTTGAGCAGTTGCAGTGTTGGACGTGGTCTGTTTCTCTGAGACAGGTAAATAGAATATTCTTATGCCCTAAACCGTACCAAAATTAATTGGGGGAGCTAGACCTGTTTTGTATTTCTATAATGTATGTTCTTGCGCTATTTTTTTAACTGCAGCAGAGATGTTTTATTTTGCTAGGGTTGCTGTTACTAGAATTGTTTTTCATTTTTCTCCTATCTGATTCTTTTTTTCATTTTTTTTCCAACTTTCTTTGTAAAACATAAAATAACTGACTTCAGAAGAAAACATGAACTCACCTGTGCATTTTGACTTGCTTGGCTAGAGCCACATGTCTGTATGGTTACTGCTGTCCAGGACTCGATTCATGTTTAAATGCGTAAATAAATGGATGTGGGGAAGTACAACTGAACCATGTGTAGGTCTTCTCATTCCTGATAGATGGTACTCATTGGCCCAGTGCCTGTTTTCTAACTCTGTGGAGTAGTTTCTTGTCAAATCAAGTCATGGAAAGTGAGACCTTTTGTGTTTTTTTTTGACAGTAGTTGATATATTGAGGTTTGAATTGGAGAATGCACCTGCGATGTACAATATCCATGCTGTCAGCAGTGGGTTGGAAACACCAACTGTCCTAAAAACGTCTAAGCAGTCCTTTGCCCTATTAATACCTTGTAACTTCTGAAGTCCTGCAGCTGGGATGATATGTCAAGTTTCTTTCTTTCTTTTTTTTCTTTTTTTTTTTTTTTTAATCGGGTCTGTAATGAGACAGCCATTTCTTGTGTTTGAGAGCAAGAGAATTTCAAAACAACAATGTTGTACTGTGATAACACTTTAGGAATCTAAACAACATCTTTGTTGTGCTAAACACTGCAATAATGTGAAATAAAATTAAACTTCACTAGAAGGAGGTCAGGATTCAAATACACGATTGCAGGAGAGAAGGCACAAAAAGTTGTGTGGCTGTATTGGCATGATTGACACAGATCTTGTCATACCAGTGGGCTAGCCATGACTCAGATTTTTGAGGCATCATGACAAAGGCAAAAATCAACTCTAAAACAATTTTTTAAAAACTGTTGACAAAAATTCTCGAATAGCTTTTGGTAGGATGTCACTTGGACTCTTCCAGGTGGTCCTGTAAGAATCACTGATTAATGAAAGTTTCATTTTTTGGGCCAGGGTGAGAGAATGAAGGATTACCTCTAGAATACTAAGTCATGTTCCAGCATCTTTCTGTCAGCAGTCAGTTTGTGGTTTGCAGGTGGACAGTGAGTTGCGTGAAATGTGAATTGTGTAATTACATATACAAATTGTATAAAGTGAGTCTCTCCTTGGCAGGGCATTTTGGATGCTTTCTAATGAAGTGGTTCCAGGTTGCACTTGGCTTTGCAGCCTTAAGATCACTAATATGCTTCTAATGAAAAAACACCCACTTCGTTTGATGCTGAAAAGGAGGTGCTCCCAAGACAGTCCTGCCCTAGGAGCATACCCTGCTGTATGCATCAGAGAATAGCTGCTTCGGTGGAGGAAAACCATCCGTGGCAGTGGGGGAGTAATCTGCTGCCTCCAACCCTCTTACTTGCCAAACAAACTCAGCTGTTTGGAGGTCTTAACTCAGTCAGTGTTTGTCTCCATTGCTGTTTTTTTTTTTTTTAAATCAGTCCTTCCAAACTCTGGAGTTCTCTATGATCTTTGGCAGAGAGTTCCCTAGAATAGTTACAGCTGTAGTAAGAAGGTGATGCCGTGTATTGCTTTTGCATCCAGTATTTAATCAACTTTAGGGATGCTATCTATGCCACTTAAATGTTTTTATGCTGGCTTTGAACACATGGAGGCTTGGTGCTCTGCAAATGTTAATTTATCTCTCAGCAACCCTTATTAGTCTTAAAATGCTCGTCTTTATGCTGGAACATCAGGGTCATCTTCATTCTCAAATGAAGACGAGTCACAGACTTGCATGAGCTTGAACAAGGCCCTTATGTCTTTCTCCCTCACTTGTATAACTTCATATTCTCACTTTTTTTTTCACCAGTTTGTGAGTGGCTTACATGAGACAGGGTTTCATCACTGTGTGCACAAGTGCCATTAACGTGCTTTCAGCCATAACTGAAATGTTGCTGGCATTTTGCTCTGTGCTCTTACTAAACTGTGCACCAGAAGCTTTAAATCTTTTGAGAGGTTTCTTTTAGAAGAAGATTGTGCTTTCATTTTCTTAAACGTATATTCCTTTCTTGTGAACAGCAAAATAGACGCACATAGGTATCACTCTAAAGAAGTGATGGGAAAAAGAAAGCGACTTCCTGGAGGAGCCACACTTATTTACTTGAATATAATCAACGAGAATTTTTTCTGCTGAATGAAAAAGTCTTTTTTTCCTGCACGGAGTCCATTCTGAATGCAGTTAGCAAAGCAAAATGATTTTTAGAAACAATTATTAGACTAATTGGTCATTGAGTTCCGAAGCTGTTTAATCAGCCTTCATGTGGATGGCCTTGCAGCCTTAATTACTCAGTTGCTAGCTGTTCAGCCTGCGTTAGTAGCGCCATTCAAATCAAATTGCAGCTGTTACGGTGAGAGGTGCTGACAGTGCCTGTCCAACAGCGCTTGTTTCAGCGTTCCATTTAACAACATCCTCGACTACTTTTTCTAGCCGTCAGACGCTCCACCTCTCTTCCCCTTCATTCCCCCATCCTCAGTCTTTCAGCAGTCCCTTTCATACCTCATCCCCCACCTCCTGCTACACAAAGAATTTTGTCCTCTGCTTGTGCAATCCTCTTTTGTCTCTCCACGTTTCTAATTGATGGCTGATGGTGACTTTCCCCTCTCTCATTAGTTACCCCTTGTTTCTCTCCTGACCTGCTGATCAGTAATGAAGTCTGCTTCTGATTAGTAAAAGAAAATCTCCTGACCAGTGAAGCAGCGCACGAATCAGACACGTCGCTCTTTCTGATAGACCCCCAAGCTGAAAGGACAGGCTGTGGTTACACAATGAATTTTCACTTGTCTCGATTTTCTTTGGCCTTCAGAAAGGATGGGAAGGTTGGAGAGATGGATGAAAAGGGAAATGAGAGAAACTGAAAGGGAAACGGTAGTTAACACTAGAAGAAAAAAAGAGGGGGAGGGAAAACTGTATTTGGTAAGGAAGGGGATAAAGTTTGAATTGATGAACTGTAGGATTTATTTAATTTGAAGTTCAACTGTGCAGATGTGTCTGAGAATAGACAGGTATACAAATCCAGCACTGTTGGTGTGATGGTGACAGATTGTCACCTTCAGCACGCTGTGGGCCTTATGCTCAGCTGAGTACAGAAGTGGGCATTTGTACAGCGGGGTGGGCATGGAGGTGTTTTCCGCATCACTTGTTTCTGTCTAATATGTGCAAATCAATATTTTCATTTGTCTTTCACCAAAATGCACGTTGTATTTACATGCTCATTCTTAAAAAGAAAAAAAAAAAAGCTGTGCATTTGTACAACCTCTTACAACCCTCAATGAAAACAAATTCTAATATTCAGGCATACTTAAAACCATTCCTCTAAATTGTCAGTTCAAGCAGCATTAACAGCACTGGGAGTTGTTCCTCATACACATTTTTAGCCACAGAAAACCCTCACAGCCCTTCACAAACATAGGGAGGATTGATCGCTGCTTGTGTTTCAGAATGGTCGTTTTGGGTAATGAAAGTTTGCAGAGTTTCTTCCAAACACTGTGTGTGTTGCAGAATAACCTATTGTGAAATAAGTCTTGTTTTGATTTGGCTCTGGAATGATTACTTCACCTCCAAATAACTGTTCTGGAGCAATTAACTCCAGGTATTATGCTCTGCAGGTTGGCAGTAATCCCCTTTTCATTTCCAGTATACACATAACAGGGTGCTGCACTTCCTCACAGCTGAGGGATGCAGAGTGAACTGAAGCCTCAGTAGGACTGAAGTGAATACGAGACATCTGTATAGGAAAACGAAGTGCATGTGCAGGAGCAGTGAGATGAATATGTTGGCACCTCACTTGCAGGAGAGATGGTATCAGATTTTAGGGGAAATTGAGTTGTGTTTCATGGGTGAGGAAGGAACGGTGAAGAACTTCTGTGATTCTGGAGTTGGTTTGGGATGTTGATTTAGATGGTGATTGGTGAAATACCAAAAACTGAATCTTGGTGGGTGCTGACTGAAGTCTGTTCAGGTTCTTGAGATGCTGGAAGGAATATGTGATTGGTTTCATATGGTCTGGAATTTGGGGGAGGTAGAACTGTACCCTTCTATTCTGCCAACTTCCTTCTGAAGTAATTTGACAAACAGAAGAAATGGAAATCTACTTTTACATCTTATGTCATTCTTTTAGTGTAGATTTATTCCTAGAACATAGTTCAGTAACTCCATGTGTAGGAAATACAAGAGACCTTCCCGAATGAAATAAAGTGCTAATGAGTTGGAAAAACAATTACAAGTTTGCTGCTAGTCCAGTATTAACTTTTCTTGGCAACTGCTTTTTGTTTTTAACAAGCTACAGTTTTTCCTAGTAGCCTGCTACTTCAAGACATACACTTGTACCTTCAGAAGGCAGTATTTTTAACTGTTCTGCTTCTCCAACTTTCTCAAATGGAAAAAGTACTGTTCCAGGCAAGTGGTGTGGAGAACCTAATTGTACACAGGGAAACCAACCTACGTGCCAGTTCTTACTGACTAGTCAAGCTTCTGTGCTGGGGCAGGAGCTTGTGTCAGCCAGATCCGTGCTTTGATACGGCTTGTCCCCTGGCTGCATGAGCAGTTGCATTGGCATAATGGAAAGGCCAGCTGCCAGTTTGGGATTTGAGAGGGTGGGAACTGCCTGAAACAAGTTCAGGTGCAGTTTAAGAAGCACTGCTGCCAAACATGAAGCATCAGCCGAATTTCTCTTCCTCTCTCCGGTCCTTTCCACAACCTGCCCTACCACCTCCTGTCTCCCCAGTAAGTACCAGGCGTCTTTTGTGCGCTGCAGGGAAGGAGGCAAGGGTCCTAAGAGGTGAGACAGGTCCTAGTGATGTGTTGTGACACAAACCTGTTGTACCCTTAGATCGTGTCCTGGAAGTGTTTTGGAGCAGCAGCCTTATGGGAAAGGTGGGCGGAAGTCCCTCCAGCCCTGGCGTTGGCCCTGGTTCCAATTTCTTGTCCAGCAAGCCCCAGTCTCCCATCCCTTTGGCTGCCAGCCTTCCGTCACCATTATTCACCTCTCAGCCCTCCATCCCTCCTTTCCCAGCGTGTTGGTTCCTCACTGTGCTCTCGGTTTCCCTCTGTAGCTGTGCTTCAGCCCCTGTGCCCCATCCTTCTCTGGAGTGAGGTTTTCTTCTGTTGCTTTGCTGAGGTGCTAGGCAGAGTTAGCGAGCCTGCAGGTCAGACAGGCTGCTTGTGTTTGCTTCCACCAGCTGTTCCTGGCTGGAGCTGGAGATGCTCCACCGAGCCATGTGACACTGGGATGGCACGTCCTCAGTCCCTCTGCGGATGGTTCGTCCGCAGCCTTTTCAGAAGCGGGGGTGTGTGCAGTCTGTCTGCAGGGATGGTGGCTCGCGGGGCCCCAAAATGTGCTCCGCCAGGAGGGACTCTTCAGTTTGTAGCTCCTGTGCTCTCTGTCAGGTGCTGGGCACGTGTGAAAGGACGGTGCTGAAAAGGCCCTAAGCTCAGCTACGCTGGGCAGGTTTCACAAGAGGAAAAACGCTCCCTGATGTGAAAGGACTCCTCTTGCTTACACATTCATCTGTGCCAGAAGGGAAGAAGCTAGGCTTTATCAGAGAAGAGGACCAGAGCTCACTGCAGGAGGAAATTAGATGAATGGAGTACATTTTTATTACTTAAAATACTGTAAATCAAATCATTGTCACTTGAGAGAAATTAATGAGTTTTCATTAGGTGTTTTTGTGGGTGATCAGCTCTTTAACAGTAACTGCAGTTGTAAGCAAATGCTGAAAGGAGAGAAATACTTAGTGCTTGGGTCTGAAATGAGTTTATTTCTTTTCCTGTGTAAAAGTGAACTATTTGACATGCGATAGCAACCTGCTTCTGAGACTGAATGTGCTCTTTTACTGTTAATTTGGGATGTAATCCATACATCATTTTCTCTTGTTTCACCTCTCATTCTCCAAGTTGATGTATCCATTCTGGAGGGATTAGGATTCATTCAAGCACTGTGCTATTTTCTGAATGGGAAAAGTGAATTGAATATTTTCGAAAGAGTCACCAATGTTAAGGAAAAACATATCCAAAAGGTTTAACAAGCAACTGAAGAACACAGGACCATTTCTATCTGACAAAAATATCAGTAGCCTTAAAAGGCAAAGAATGAAAAAGTGTCTGTGGTGGTGGCTGGTGATCCTGCTTTGTGGAATCTCTGCTGTAGGAAAGGCTGCAGCCAGGAGCCACCCTCAGTTTGTTTCTTCTTGTACTAGTAACAGTGTTGACGTTCTGCACAGCAGTTTTCTTGGAAGTAGGTGATATTTGTAGGAAATTTGGGTGGATTCTGATAATCATAATGTTTGATGACTTGCTCTCTCTTACAGTTATGATTTTGTTTGTTTGTTTGTTTGTTTTTCCCAATTGAGAATGTGGCCAAGTCTTTTGTAGTAGATTATCAGCACAGAGTGTATTTGTACCTGGTTTTGCAAAAAGGTGGTGCTAACCAAAATGAAGCTTGCCATGGGCATGCTGACATGAAAACTTGAGAACAGAGTTTGGAAGTACAGGAGTGTAAAAACCTTATTTTGGTGGTATCTGGCAGTATGTTTGTTATGTATATTGTGCCTTTTTTTGGTTTTGACTCTGACAGAGCCTACGGTGCGGGCAGAACTGATGGAACAGGTGCCTCATATTGCTATGTTCTGTCAAGAAAACAGACCTTCCATCCCGTATGCTTTTTCCAAGTACTTACTACCTATTGTGGTACGGTACCTTGCAGACCAGAATAACCAGGTAGGTGTCCTGTCAAAACAGTTTATTAACTAGTTAAATATTTCTGCTGTGAGGCTTTTCAGCTTGGATAATTTAGGATGATTTAAGAATGTAATATTTTGGAGTGAAAAAGATTTGGAATGAATTTATTCACCTAATGTGATCTGTTCTGATTTTGGGGCTTTCATCTGGTGTTATATAGAATCACAGAATGGTTTGGGTTGGAAGGGACCTTAAACATCATCCAGTTCCAACCCCTTGCCATGGGCAGGGACACCTCCCGCTAGACCAGGTTGCTCAGAGCCCCATCCAGCCTGGCCTTGAACACTTCCAGGGAGGGAATGTTCTTATAGACAAAATCGAACAGTCATTTTTCTAAGCTGACATAGTTAAAAAAAAAAAAACAAAACTGACTCCTTTGTATAATTCCCTTCTTTAAACAGTTGCATACTTTCATATCCAATTGTTTATATATTGCTCCAATAATTTCTCTCTTGAAAGCTGAGTTTGCTTGGAGCTTTGTGGTTTTTACGTCTGTGTCTATGAATTATCTTGTCTATAACTTTCTGTAGGATTCTTTCTGCTATTTCAGAGTAGATCCTAGGTGATATGTTATCTTAAGTATATTAGACCTCTGGGTTTTAGTCTTTTTTTTTTTTTTTAAATCTTTCCACATTTTCCATAATTAAGAGTAGGTACCATAACCAGGCATATTTTTCTTTTTTTGCTAATTGATGTATAATACAGCCACCAGCATCTATCTGCTTGATATTCTCTTGCTCACAGATTTGTCGATTCTGTTCATCTTCCTCACCTCTGTTGGTAACTCCATAGCTCATTTGTCTGATCTGCTTTGAAACAAAGACCTCAGAAGGTCTTCTCGTAATTACTGCATTGCAGTCGATAGGCTGTCATTTTGTGTAATGTTTTCTCTTCTGATACACGTGACCTTGCATTTGCAAGCGGGAAGTTCACACAGTACAAACAAGCCCGTGTTTATCTCGATCATTCCAGTTGACTCCAGCAATTTCTGAACCACCTGCAAGCTCTTATCAGTGACTTCGGGTTTTTTTTCCAGGTGCTGGCGAGTGCAGGATGTTGTTTGTCACTGCTAGGTATACAGATACTGAAGAGCACTGACGACTAGTTCTCCTAGCAATAATTTCATTGGTGATTATTACATCTGTGAAATCACTTTTTGAGAGTTAATCACATATGAAGTCAATTAGTGAAAGTTACCAAATTTTTGTATAGGCTTTTGCTAGATGGAGCGAAGTAGAATTGTCTCACAGAATTTAAAATACATTAAATACAGTTGCTGTTTATCAGACAAACTTGGGAAAAAAAGAAAAAAAAAAAGATTTGTTTAACAAAACTCATATGCCGTAGAACTTTGCTACTCCCAGGTAGCTGTGCTGCTTCTCTGCTGTGACTTTCTGTTCTGTTCCATTTTGGCTTAGCGGTTTAAACTCCTTGGTTTGGTTTTTGTCTTGTTACGATAGGTAAGAAAAACAAGCCAGGCAGCATTGTTAGTTCTGCTGGAACAAGAACTCATAGAGAGATACGATGTGGAGACCAAAGTATGCCCTGTTCTGATAGATCTGACAGCCCCAGACAGCAATGACGATGTGAAGACGGAAGCCGTGGCTGTAAGTAACAGTGGCATGGAACTGCGCAGGCCAGTGGCTGCTTGAGCGGTTGCTGTTGCAGCGATGCTGCTGTTGCCAAGGTGCACAGCAGTGTGGTTATTAGAGAGAAGAATTTACGCTGCTGTCCATAACTAATTTGTAATTTTTTCTGTGCTGTCTTACACTCAAGTCAAGGTTAGATTTAAATTCAATAGATTATATATGCCGTGAAAAAAAACCCAATTGGGGAAGCCAGCACAGGGGATTAATTTTATTCCCTCCTAAAGCATCTGCTGTAATTGTCTTCTTGTTTTTTACAGGTTTGTTTTATGGGGGGGAGGGTTACACTGCATATGTGGAACATTTCCACCAGTGGAAAGATCTTTGATTCTTGAATTCTGTTGGTCTTTACTTTGTTCTCTTGATGGATATCTGTGGATTTTTGGTTTGTTTGGTTTTGATTAAACAAAATAATAAGCATCTGAGCTGATATTTTTTGCATTAGCTACAACCTTCATAATTAAAAATTCTGGTGTGTCAAAATAATAAGCAAATTAATAATTTTTAAAGGAGAAATTGCGGAGGCCGTCCTTCTGTTTTCCTTTAATTTTTGCAATTTATGTTGATGTTTTTCTTTGGGTGAATTTCTTTATTCTTTTTGGTCAAGAGAAACCTCATTAATATTTTACGTTCCTTGTGTGGCTGGACTCAAACAGACTGGGCATTACTGCATTCGACAACAGATTTGGAGTTCTTTCTTGAAGCTTACAAATATGTAAGCAAATAGAATTTAAAGCAGAGATTGTTTTACTCATCTTCATTGTTTTGAAGGTACTGAGGTTTGAGAAGGGTTTCCCTAGTTCACCAAGCCTTCAGAGATTAGAAAATAATAATTTACTGCAGGAAAGTGGATTTAAATAGATCTCTACAGGCATGACTAGGAAAGTTGAACAAAATTCTTCTAGATTACCTTCTTAAGAAGTGCTTGTAAAAATTAGAGTGAAAGAGCAGTTAGAAGTTAAAGCTGTCACTTCTTCAGTCATTTTTCAGTGATTTTATGTTAGGGAAATGGAGGTGACCAATACTGAGTACTTCAATTATATTTTAATTCATATAGAGGATGTAGGAGTCACTTAACAATGTTCATTATCAATAATTTTGTGCCAATTGTCAAAAAATTTCTCAGGTACTAGCACAGTCAAGCCTTTTCAAGATCTGTTTTTTTTTTTTTTTTTCTTTTTTCAATATTTGTAACAGTTTTCAGTTTTCTATACCAAAACAAAAAGTAAGTGTGAAAGACTGCTTCACTGTCACCAAATTGTGCATTGTGTGGGCATTCCTAACGCGTGTCTGTCCTGCCAACAGATAATGTGCAAAATGGCCTCCATGGTGGGAAAGGACATCACGGAACGACTTGTTCTTCCTAGGTTTTGTGAGATGTGCTGCGACTGCAGAATGTTTCATGTGCGGAAGGTAGGCCTTGTTTGCATCTGGTCTGGGTCAGCCGTGGAAGATGTGTCATCAACGTGGAACCTGCCTTTGTCTAAGCGACACCTTCCTGCTAGAGTTCATCTGTGACATCTATAAGTGAAAGCTGCGGGTTTGTTTGCAGCTCAGATTTCCACGGATCTTGTGTTTGACACTGCTCCTTTCTGAGAGTACCTACCTTTATGACCAGAATCAAACAAAGATGCTGTTTGTCCTTACCATTGTGCAGGTAGCTGTGAAAATGCAAACCAGCTGTGACTGATAAAGCACCAGCGACTGAGCTCATACCTCTGTGCATAGACAGAGCTGAAGGTGTTCCTTAAGATGAAGCAAACCAGTATTCCGTCATGAAACTCAGCTGTTGAGGCTGTGTGTTGGGTTCAGCCTGCTGTCCTATAGCTTCTTTTCCCTTATAGTTGCTTCTGTTGCTTCATTTGATGGTACTTTGTACTTTAAATGTATTTTATCCCCCTTCCATTTCACTTAAGTTTTGGGGTGGTTCTTTCCTGATTTAAAGAAGGCTGATTAAACACAAGGGAAACACATGTATTTTTAAATACAAGTTGATGGAACGGGGAAGTGGCAGATCTTGAGTTAGCACCAACAGTTGTTTCTATGGTTTTAAAAACTGTTTAGTTATTTCTTTTAACTTTTTGTTGTATTAAAAAAATATAGTCTTAGTGATTATTTTTTGCATTTCATCTGCAAGGTATGTGCAGCCAACTTTGGAGATATCTGCAGTGTGGTTGGGCAGCAAGCCACTGAAGAAATGCTGGTAAGCTATCAAAGGGATTTTCTTTTTGATGCAGGTCAGTAGCTGAGTTAGACAAGGTCCAGAGGAGGACAGCTAAAATAACTAGGCAATTGCTATGTTCCCTGTTTTTCTGGGGCAGTAAGCAGAGGATCCTTAGTCCCTCCCATCCCCTGGGTGTGGCATGTCCAACGAGCTGCTGGGTGTTGCTGGCCTTGGAGACGTGACAGGGCTAGGGAGCGGAAGGCAGCCTGGCTGTCGCTTGGACCGTTCTTCAAGCTTTTTTCTCTTGGTGTGGTGTGAAGAGTGAGCTTGCTGAGGGCTGAAGGAGGCTGCTGTGCTAGTCCCATAAATCAGTGGGCTCCTGGAATGGAGAACAGTGTAAATGCAGGCACGACTTCAACAAGAAGTGAGATACTGGGACAGGTGCCTAGTTTGATCCTCAGTGTATTTCTTACGGTCTTGCAGTATTTGCTACATTTTTCATTAGGTGCTGTGTGATTCAAGCCATCTGATAAAGGGGTATCTTGGCGCAAACTTGTATCTCACATGCTTCTTGATTAGGGATGTAAATGGATTTCTGTCACACAAGTGCCCTCTTCTTAGTGATACATGTCATGAATTTGGATTAAAACTTTGCAGAGGGTGCTGTTGGACTGTAAATGAAAAAGTGGCTGTTGTTTATGACAAAGCATTAGTGAACGTTAAACTAAGGCATCTGAGTGTGAGGGCAGAGAATTTGATGAAGGAGATGAGCATGGAAAAAGACCCTGCTTTGTAACAGGGGCTGCCAGTTAAGACTACAACTTACTCACCCTGTCCTGAACAGTTGCCCAGGTTTTTCCAGCTCTGCTCTGATAACGTGTGGGGAGTTCGGAAGGCCTGTGCCGAGTGCTTCATGGCGGTGTCCTGTGCAACGTCGCAGGAGGTCCGGCGGACAAAGCTGTCCACCCTGTTTATTAATTTGATTAGCGATCCTTCACGATGGGTAAGAAGTGCTTCTTATTTCTGGAATCTCTCTTACAGTTTAAGGATCTTGCTGTGATATGCCATGTAGAACTTTTCCCCAAAGGTACAGATACCATAGGTTGCTTCACACATGCTGAGTGAAATTCTTGTTGGAATTTCCTCACATTTCTGCTGTGGCATGTAAGAAACAAGGTGTCACCGGGATAGCTTTTCTTAGCTACAGAACTACCTGTGACTTAACATTGCTAAAAAATCATCAACAGATCTAATAATTAAGGTGTGATTTATTTATATTTCTCAGGTCCCTACCACCACCTCCTACCACCTCCTTTTTTGTCTTTAGGGTCTACGTTTCAAACTTTAAGTTTGTTTTTGAGCAGGCTACTTCCAAGAGCCAGAAGTAGATCTTTTGCAAAGGGAATGAGCTCTTCAGTCGTGGAAAGTCATACAAGTTGTAGCCCAGCAGAATGAATCAAATAAGAGGAATGAAGGTAGATGAGATGATTGGTGAAAAAGGGGGAGGAAATAGTAGGAGAAAGGAGGACCAAATGGAAGTGCAAAGAGCTAGAAAGGGGGAAAAATTGCAAAGCTTATCAGTCCAATTCACAGCAGTGAAATGTGTGTTGACCACACCATAATTTTTTCCTTCCAAGTCGTTAAAATTCTCAGCTGAGTCTTCTAATTCACCCACTTCTGCTATTGAGATGATTCTGATTTCTTTGGCTGTGGGGAATGGGCCTGTCAACATAGAGTTACCTGTCATTTAGCTGTTCTTATGCTGTTTTTTCCTCACGTTTTTCACCTAGCACTCTAGGCACACAACTGGATTACTTTTACAAGAGCCTCTGCTGTTGCTTTCCTCTCTAGGCTTATGGCTCTTTCTGCTCCTAGCAGTGGACTTTTATGTTTCATGGGACAGCAATGTTGATGTAACTTCTTTCTCCTTGCACCCTTTCCCCTAGGTCCGTCAAGCTGCGTTTCAGTCTCTGGGGCCTTTCATATCAACTTTTGCTAACCCATCCAGCAGCAGTCAGTACTTCAAAGAAGAAGATGGTAAGAACTCAGAGGATCATGCTTCTGCACAAGAGAATAGGTAAAGGATTTTGTAAATCTACAGATTATTTTTTCTCCTAGTTCTTCTCTGTGAGCTACAAGTTAACTTTTCTGTGTAAATTTAGTGTTTATCTTGGGAAAATCAGTGATTTCTAGTCTTACTCAATAGACTACCAGAATTTTCAGTTATTTACTAAAAATACAGAACTGTTCATTAGTCTGGGATACCTCCAGATACCTTAGGATACACCATCTTCAATGAAGTAACTAACTTGGTAGGTGAGGGCAGAGCAGTGGATGTTGTCAGAATAGATTTCAGTAAGGGTTTTGACACTGTCCTCCGCAAGGTCCTCACGGAGAAGCTGTTGTTGATGTCTGGGGCTGGATGAGCAGGCAGCGAGGTGGGTTGAAAGCTGTCTGAGCGGCGGGCCCAGGGATGGTGAGAGGTGGTGGGAAGTCTTGCTGGCGGTGGGTAGCGAGTGGTGTACCACAGGGGTCAGTGCTGGGTCCAGGTCTGTTCAACATCTCCGTTAATGGTCTAGGGCAGAGTGCACCCTCAGCGCTCTGGTTGTGAGGTCTCCTCCTTGGCCCTGTTTGAGCCAGGGGCTGGAGCAGATGGCCTCCAGGAGGTCCTGTCTAATCTCAGCTGCTCTTTGATTCAGTGGTTTATTTTGCTATGCTCTAAGTAAATCTACTTTGACAAATAAGAAGCTGATAGCATTGGTACGAGTTTTCAAAAGCGTCTGTTTGTGGCAGGTTTATTTTGTGTTTTAAATGGTTCATCTGCTTTATCACTCAACAGTGAGCAAATCAGAACAACAGAAGACGTCACAACAGACGATGAGCACAACAGAACAGAGGATCTGTCTTCACATGTTGATAATGACAATTTTGCAAGACAACTTGAAAATGCCATGGAAGATCAAACTGCAGTGCCAAATACCTCCCAGAGGGAAAGTGGTTTCCAGACTGAGTCATCCTTTCATTGCACTTTGTCTTCAGAATCTTGTGGGGAAATGGCTGATGAGGACGAGCGAAGTTCTCGTTGCTGTACAGCAGGACTGCGGGAGGCTGGGCTGAGTGCACAGGAAACGCCTCTTTCAGAGCAGGAACTGTACAACTCTTTCCATTTCTGGAGGACTCCACTTCCTGAAATAGATATTGACTTGGAGCTTCAGCAGACCTCCGAGATAATACTCGATAGAGAAATTCAGGAACTCACTATGCCAGTGTCTCCAAACATTCCTATGGCAACAAGGAAGGAGTTGGAAGAAATGATAGAAAATTTAGAACCTCATATAGATGACCCAGATGTTAAAGGTACGGTAAAGATACTGAAGCATTTTTAGTGCTTGGAGATGCGCAAATGTGATCTACCAGTTTGGGCTTCAACCTTGTCTTTAGAAGTCAAAAGCAGTACGTTCTCCTGGTCCTCAAAGAATTGCATCTGTTTGGGTTTAATTGGGAAGGGTGGTGATGAACCAGAAGGGAACTTGCATTTGTGTAGAGATGTTTAAAAATAGTATGATTCCTTCCATAAACTGAACACACACAGCTGTATGAAATTGACTGCCTGGTTTGACAGCGTAATCAAATAGATGGTTCAGTGAGACAAGCTATACGTCAGGATATTCATTTTCAGTCAGCACACATGCCAAACAAGACAGATAAAGATTTTCTGTAACTATCAGAATGGTAAAAGTGGTTTTTCTTTTATGAGTTATCCATTTTATTTTTAATGAATTAATCTTACCTGTTTTTCTATAAAATGTTGAATATTGCAGTGCCACCTTGTCTGCTTAAGTGTTCAAAGCCGTTTGGGTCAAGCTGAGCATTGTTTGCTTGTTTTGATTTCTTTGGTTTCGGTTTTGATTACTCAGTGACCCTTCAGAACCTCTGCCTTGGTCAGGGCTGTGTACTGAAGCTCCATGGAACACATGCCTGTTTTGATTTGGTGGTGTAGGTAATTTAAATTTACACCAAGGGCGTTGAGGCATAGAGACTGACAGAATGAACGCTGGAACTCTGAGGCATACGTAAAGCGGTGGGTATCCAGACCTGCGCTGTTCATAGCTGCCTTAATGCCTGGTTTTGATCTTACGCTCCCCCTGTTGTGGTGAGGGGTAGGTAAACTCCCTGTGGGGATGATCTGGAAAGTGAGAGCCCTCATCCCGCCGCTTTGCTTCTGGCAATGGGAGGAAGAACCTTCCCTCTTAACCCTCTAAGGCTGTTGTTGCACACTGTGGTTTAGAAGTTGGAAAGTTTTGAAGTTTCTTTGTTATTCTCAGAGCAGTGTTACAAAGTTTCTCATTTTCGAAGGTTACTTTTGTACTACTTGTGCTACCCCACTTTGCCTAACTGTCCTGGTCCCAAGCAGTGTTTAGGGTTTCATGTTTTATTTTCTTTTTTTTTCCTCTGACACTAGCCACTACTTTTTTGAGCCTTGTACTGTGAGTAGGCTGGTTCTTGACAGCAAAGACTGGGCATTCTCTGAATTTTTCTCTCTCTCTTTTTTTTTTTTTTTCTTTCTTCTTAAATCCCTCTCACCTCTTGCGCTTACTTTCATTGGCTCGTTGTCACCCAAGTCCTTCTGGATCCCTGCTGTGCTCCTGCCTTCCCTGCTGCACTCCTGTCTTCCCTGCTGCATTCACAGCCGAGGGATGGGGCAGGAGGCGCTGTGTTCTCTGCGGTGGGTGAGCGGACGCTGCGTTACTGGCAGCAACCATAGTGGAGAGATCAGGAGATGAGATGAGGATGAGTTAGCAAAAGTGGGGTTGGGAATCAGGCTGTAGCATGTGATGCTATGCATGTACCAGTGAGGTTAAATTATTCTGACAAGCTTAATTCTGGCTCTTCTCAGTGCTTGACTGGAACTTCAGTGTCCTTCTCTTGATATGTTTGGTTTTGGAAAGTATTTTCTAAATTTAAAAAAACTAGAATTTCTGTTGTGTGGAACCATATTGGCCTGCATATCATTGGCAGGGTTTTGAAAGTTCTTTAAATCACATTGAGTTTTTTTATTACTTGACTCTGTAGAGTAACTGGTGATGGTGGTAATGCTGACGTCCACTATAGAACAATCACAGAATCAGAGAATGGTTTGGGTTGGAATGGACCTCAGAGATCATCCAGTTCCAACCCCCCTGCCGTGGACAGGGCTGCCAACCACCAGCTCACTAGATCAAACTGCCCAGGAACCCATCCAGCCTGGCCTTGAACACAGCCAGGGATGGAGCAGCCACAACTTCTCTGGGCAGCCTGTGCCAGCGCCTCACCACTCTCTCAGGGAAGAATTTCTTCCTGATGTCCAACCTAAACCTCCCCTCTTTGAGTTTTAGCCCATTCCCCCTTGTCCTACCATTATCCATCTGTGCAAAAAGTCGGTTCCCCTCCTGTTTATAAGCTCCCTTTAGGTACCAGAAAGCTGCAATGAGGTCTCCCCGGAGCCTTCTCTTTTCCAAGCTAAACAATCCCAACTCCCTCAACCTTTCCTCACAGGAGAGGTGCTCCAGCCCTCTGAGCATTTTGGTGGCCCTCCTCTGGACCCGCTCCAACAGCTCCACATCCCCTCTGTCCTGGGGGCCCCAGGCCTGGACACAGTACTCCAGGTGAGGCCTTCCAAGGGCAGAGTAGAGGGGGACGATCACCTCCCTCTCCCTGCTGGCCACCCCTCTCTTGACGCAGCCCAGGATGCCATTGGCCTTCCTGGCTGCAAGAGCGTACTGCCGGCTCATGGCCAGCTTTTCGTCAAAATCACAACGCCCAAGTCCTTCTCCGCAGGGCTGCTCTCAAGGAGTTCTTCTCCCAGTCTGTACACATACCTGGGATTGCCCCGACCCAAGTGCAACACCTTGCACTTGGCCTTGTTGAACCTCATCAGGTTCTCGTGGGCCCACTTTTCCAACTGTCCAGGTCCCTCTGGATGGCATCCCTTCCTTCAGGAACAATCAGCAGAGGTCAGTGATTTCCATGTGCTGGTTGGTGTCAGAGCCAGCCCCTGGCACCTGAGCAGGTGTGGAGATTTGCTCTGCGTTCAGCTGGCAATGATTCATTCTGAGTCACAGGAGTACAGATTTCTTTTTCTTTCTTTTTTTGCTTTGCACTGTTTACCCTGCCATAGCAACCTCTGTACCTCTGACCCTTCCTCTGTATATATTTCCCCTCCTGTTTACTTTTTTGGTTGCATTTAGCTTTCTTCTGGATTCTTCATGCCCCTCTCCTTCCCGTCTCACCTTGCCCTTGTACCTTGCGTTGAGATGCCTCTCATCTCACCTGCTTGCATCTTCAGGGCAGGAGCACTGAGGACGGTGACTTCCTGCCTGGTGGGTGCCTCAGCATCCCGTGGCAGTGGGGAGGATCAGTCGCAAGGCGCTGCCTGCTTGTGCAGCCTGGAGCGTACCCTGTGTGCAGTGCATACCCCAACTGCAGAGGTCGGGCTGCCAAGCACTCAAAGGTTTCTTTTTACGTAGACAAAGCAAACTGTTTGCGGTTGAGTGCTCGTTGTTTGGTTTTGGTGGTGCTGTTTTATTTTATTTTTGCTTGTTTGTAACTTGACTGTGTTTGCCATCATTCCGCAGTGCACCTCCCTCTCATCAGAGCAGACACCATTTCAAATTTCAGACCCTTGCTCCAAGGCATGGAAACTGATGAGGTCTCTAGCAAATGCAATTTTTAACAGTGGCCAGCAGTCACCACTGAACATTTATTTTTTTCCTGTAGCCTCAGTCTCAGAAAAGGATGAACTGTTTTAACTGAGTCTCACTCCCCCAAATCCTTACCCTGAGGCTGTCTTTCCAGAACTACCTTGTTGCCAAAGTGATAAATCTGGGCAATAAGTAGTTGGGCGTCAGCAACCCAGATATAGCAGCCTGTCTTCTTACAGACATGCTCTAGCCTGGGTGTTCTGCTGGAAACATGCACATTGCTCTGCAGCGTGCCAGCTCTTTTAAAATGATCACGGGGTCTTTATTCAGGTCACCTTTTTCCTAATCTTTGAGGCTGTTGCTGTCTTCGCTTAGTTCAGAAGCTGTTTCTCTTTCCCCGTGTACTTTAGCTCTTTGTTTCTCTTTGCAGGGATGCTTTCTTGAGCTTTACTTATCCCCTTATGTTCTGCACAGGGAGTGTTCCGTGGTGTAGTGTCAGCTTTTCTCATGATTATTTGGTGGAAGATGGAGAGCTTGACTTGCAGGTTAACCCCTGCTAACGCAGCCTGTAACTTTTGCTTCTGAGTAAGAAGTGACTGTAAGGAATGCAGATCCTTCAGAAAAGAGAAGGGAGAGTGCCACGTAGTGCATCTGTGTCTTCTAGTGAAGCATCAGGAGGAGCAGAAAACAGCCATGCAGCATACTGAAGGGGCAGAAACTTCTGAGGACCAGGGAATTCAGTAAGGTCAGGTTAAAAGCGGTTTTGAATGTGAAGGTCGTGCCAGTTACTTTAGGATGTGGGTACAGTAAGTGAAGTGGTTCCTTGCTGAAAAATACTTCTCACCTAAAGCAGAAGTCAGAGGGTCGATGAGTGGATGGTTTGGGACCCAGTAAACATTGACTTCATCTTACCAGTGCCATACATGGATCGTGTGTTTTGCAGACAGCTGGCAGGTGAACTCCAATGTGTCCTGAAGGCAGCTGTGACATCTAGTTAGCCAGCAGATCCCCTCGCACTCCTCATCCCCAAACCTTATTTCCCAGGTGCTCTGAGGCATTACTGTGCGTCCTCTGTCAGAAGGGAGCCGTACTGTTCTGCGTGAGAATGAACTGGAAATCTGACCTGGCATATCTTGTCGTAGCAGCTGCTCTGAAATGACCACCAATTTTGCATGTTTTTAGGGTGGGTAGGTTTTGTGGGTTTGTAGGTTTTTGTTGTTGCTTTATTTTGGAGAAATTTGCTCACCTTCTTCATCTTGTTAGTTTTTGTGGGCCCTGCAGGTTTGCCTGTTGAGGTTTGTTGTCATTGAAGTAACACTTGAACAGTAAAGTCATAGCAAGCTTTTGTTAATCTTAGGGATTGTACCGTGGTTATAGATGCAGCATGCAGTATTATGTTAGAAAATAGTTTTGTTCTTTTGATGGAGTTAGTAGTATGGTGTTGGCTTTGTTTTTAAGTTTCTGTTTTATAGTAGTATAGTGTCCTGTTGAGGTGAATTCATTTTACAGCAAGACAATCTCACGGTTACCTTGGAAATCTGACACAGATACTGAGCTGGCATTTGCATACTGAAGAGAATAATCTTTGCTTCTGCTGATCAGACCTTACCTAGAAACCAGGGAGTGTGTTGTACAGTCTGAGATTGTGTATGGTTTGTCATTGAATTTCAAAATGAGCGTCGTGTTTAAGAGACCCTGGAGAAGCCATTTGTCTGAGGAGCAGAGCTGCTGGATAGCCAGGTGGATGTGAGGGGTCAGGAGGTGGAGAAGAGAAGGCAGGGTGGATCAGCCTGCACTGAGCTCTGTGCTGCTTGCAGGTAGGACTGCTCTGACAGCAATCGGCATAGGTCAGGCTATACCCAAAGAACACAGCTCAGCAAGAGGGTTTTAATTAGCAGGAAGCAGGGGGCTGGAGAGCAGAGCAGCCTCAGAACTGCTGGATCTCTCCCAAAAGAGTGGATGGCAGAGCATGGGGTGCTGGTGCTGGTGATGAATGAAGGGACATCACCCAGCGCCGCCTTCACTGTTTGTGCGCAGGATGTGAGGAGTCTGAAGTGTCCGGTGCAGCTGCTGGGGTCTAGACCTTCCCAACAGATCCTTGCTTTAGTGTTGCTTTGAGAACTTCAGAATTTAAAGAATGGTCAGAGAGAGAGGTGTTTATCTTCCTTGCTTTGTGTATTACGTGTCCTCAGGGTGGGATTTTCTATCAGTAAATAGTCCTGAACGTGCTCTCTGCTCTGTAGTTCATCCGTTCTTCAGGTAATTGAGTCAATATCTACAGTTTGTTCGTGGCTTTGCTCCACGTTTATTGCAGTTCACTCTCATGTTTTCCTCTCTCACACGCTGCAGCACAAGTGGAGGTGTTGTCTGCTGCACTCCGAGCATCCAGTTTGGATCCTCCAGAAGAAACAACGGCCAGCGTTGGCAAGGGAACAGACTCACAGACTGAGCTAACCATCAGCGACCAACAAAATTTTAAACCTATACTGAGTGATATTGTGCCTTTAATTGGTGACACTGGTGAGGTAAGAAGTGAGTTTTGTGCTCTTTTCTTTTTTCCATTCTCCTTTCCAGGGCTCCAGTAGCAGGGCTGTGTTCTGTGTTCATGCAGTAGTTGCAGTCAGACGCTTCCTACTTTGGCTGGCGAGATGTTTGGCTTTGCTGGCTGGTTTTGGAGCCCTAGCCACTAACATAAAATGAGTTGGTTTGGGTGTTTTTATCACTATCATTTGTGTTTGTCCAGGTACATTATTGAAATTGTTTCCGTTAAAATCCTTATTGTGACTGTCCTATTTTAGGACATTGTAATGCTACTGCAGTTTAGTACTGTGCAATTGTCCTACTTCAGATAGAGTGCCGCTGATAATGTGACTCTAGCTACTGCAGTACCTGCACTCCCACTTCTTTTCTGGTGTGCAGAAAGAGGTGCCTCGTTTCCTGCGTTCCCCATAGAAGTGTTTTGTAGCAGTTCACTGCGCTGCGTAAGAGAAGCTCAGGACCTGCAGTGTAGGAGGTTTTGTGGATGGTGGAAAGAAAAAGTGGGTTCTAGCAATTAGTAGTGTTTTAAGGCTTTGTTTTGTTTTGCTTCTGTTTCTTCACCATTTTGCCACTGTCCATGGCCTTCCCAAATCTATTCTCCATAGCCCACAGCAGGTGATTTGTTGAGCCGTCTCACCTACATGGCGCTTTCACGTGCCGTTTTGGTAAGTGTCAGCTCCTCCACTTCTCAGTGACATCAGTCCAGTGCCAACTCTTCCAGCCTTCTTTCATTGGAGCAGCGTTGCCAGGTCAGCGTTTCATCTCAGCTGTTGGACCCTGCAGCCCAAAAGCATTGAGGGAGTGGAGGAATGCGGCATTCATCGGGGTACTGCTGTTTGTACGCAATCAGAATGCAAAACTGCCAGTGTGGTTTGGTTTTTAAAAAGCAAAACACCCCCCCACCTCCTGATGTCCTGCTTGATATGTTTATTTGTCATAGCATCGGTTGTGGTCGCTTTTTAGATGCTAGCCTGTAAAATGGTAGTGTAAATGAATCCTCTCTCCTACTTTTGGAAGATAATGAGGGTGGTGCGTGTTGAGAGGTGCCTGTTCTTGCTTTTCACTTCTTTACGGAATATGGTGCTGACAGCATATGTGACAGAAAGCTTGCCACATGGTTGGTATGCCTTGTTTCTGTGTTTTGATTTTACTCTTCAAAAGCATGCTCCTCTGTCAGCTCCTTGTTTGTTACTGGCACTGAACTGAGCTCGTACTTTACAAGTGAAAGGATGTCATGGAGGTGACCTAGAATTTGGGAATCAAGCTGTGATCTGTTGAGCAAGTGGACTATTGCCTCTAGCAGTGAAGAGAACTCTCTGATTTCGCAGGTGGTTGGGTTTTTTTCTTGTTTTGTTTTGATTTTTATTGTAAGTCTCAGTGTAGCTAAGAGCCAATATGGGAACTGGAAGCTTTAGAAAAACAAGACTACAGTATTCTGTATTTGAAAGCAGCCTTTGCAGTTTTGCACACAAAAGAAAATCAAACTTTGCTTGTCCTTCTGCAGCTGTATAGGCTGCTGAAGCAGTTGATGCTTCATATTAAAGAGATTGCCTATTTAAGTGGAAAATAATAAAGGGAACAGATGAGGCTTTGGTACATAGATGTAATTTGTTTGTTGAGGGTGAGGTTCCTTGTTTTATTTTTCCGCAAGAACAGCCATGTCAATTTTCTTCAGGTTGGATACTCTCTGTAAGGTTTGACAAACAAATCTAAGCTTCAAGCAATCCCCCAACTCATTTCCCAATGGATGAGTGTGGGAGTCCCCTCCTTTTGGTTTAAAGGAGAAGAGGGGGGAAAGAAGGAGAAAGGAAGCCGGACTAAAATCAGCCTATGGCACAAGTACCTCCCTCTAAGAAGAGGGTGGGTGCCAGGAGGAGATGGGGCTCAAATCTGTCTCCTTCTCTGTCAGAAAGCGCCAGCAACACTGGTAACGGTACTGATGAAAATGATGGTCTCTTGGATTTCTCTGGAAACACAAAAGAAACACTAAATAGACACAGAAGTGAAGAACTGGCAAACTAAAATCCAGCAGAGATGTTTTTCAGAGCCCCTGGAGGTGTTGCAGTTTGAGCTGTATGCTGCTGGACGCATTCAACTGCAGAGTCACTTGCAGATCTGGTCTTGCCGTGGCCCTTTGACATCTCGATGCCCTCTCGATAAGGCAGCCCCACGCGGTTGCCCCACAGCCCTCCCTGTACCTCAGTGACTCAAACTGTAGCTTGGTGCTTAGTTGGAAGCAGGTCACGGAGGAGGAAGGTGCGAGTGTCTGAAGTCAAACCAAGAGAGGCAGATGGTATCCTATCCTGGAGGCTATTTTTGAAGAAGCTTAGAGTGCTTGCTTGAAAATTCTGTCAAATTGATGTGACCAGTTCACAGAGTAGGCATGCTCTTGGAGCTTATGTGGACCCTGGGAGCCCCCCCGCAGTGTCTGTGCGTAGATACCTCGGGTCATATCTGGCAAAAAGGTCTTTGTCCTGTTCTGCCAGACAGCGGCCTGATCTACTTCTCAGATGTTCTTCACAGGCTTCTTGCCATTGTGTCTGGGGAACTCCGCTGGTGCGGGAGGTGGCACTGCCTCCCCCCAGCAGCAGTCTGTCGTAGTGTATCAGACCGTGGCTGCTTGCGAGACTTCTGGAGCAGACTCAGAGTCTTGGTCCTTCTCTTCCGAGTTCCAGACACGTACCAGGATGCTAGAATGATTGCTAAAAATGCTTTAAAAAACTGCTGAGGGGGTTGAAGGCTGGTGTCAACAGCTGTTGTTGTTGTGAGGTGAAGCCTCTGTCACTGTTCTGCAGCCATCTCTAGGAAAGGAACAGCAGCTAAGTCGCACCTGATTCCAGCCTTAAGTGTAAGGGTGGCTTTGTTCTGGCCTTTTTCTAGCACAAATGCAAAGCAGCAAATCCAGCAAAATCCATTACAGATGTTTCCTCATTCTCCCTTCAGGGGAGAAGCAGTGTGACCCGTGTGGTATTTACGTTTTCCTTACTGCAGTCTCAAAGGTATTCTCTCCCGGGATTTTCATACCATAAGAACCAGGATGGAGCAGACTGAGAGAAGCCTTTGTCTGAAATTGAAAGCAGAAGGGTTCATCTAATACGCCTTTTGGTTTCAGGCTGTGGCAAAATTGAATTTGGTGTTAAAACATGTATTCCTTTAATCTCAGAAAAAGGCCCTAAGGTGGGGCAGCACTTCCTGATGTTGTTTGTGTTTAATGCTTGCATTTTTTTCTTTTTTTTCTTCTTTTTTTTAATAGAACTTGGATTCCACACTTCACTATATTCACAACGATTCAGATTTGAGCACCAATAGTAGTTTCAGCCCTGAAGAGGAAAGAAAATCCAAAGTACAGGTAAGTGGCAGTGAATTCGGTTTTCCTACATGTGTCAGATAAGTGGGATTTTATTCTCTATGTGTGGAGATTTCTTTTATGCTGTCAGTCTCATGCAGTCAGTTGCACTCAGTCATTTTTGATGTAATTTCTATAAAATATGGCAAACCTCTTAAAAAGTAATTTTAAAATATTCAGTATTTCTAGAGATAATGGCTTAACCTGGCAGTTGTTTCTGTTTTACTGATGTGTAAGAGATGGCAGTGTTCTGTGATGTGAGAGCAACCATTGTAGGCGTCAGGTTCTGATTTCACTGGGTTTAATTTTCAGTGGAAACTAGTCTGCAATGCAAATCGGGTTATGGAGGAAAGCGCATTGTCTGCTCAATGTTTTGAGTGGGACCACCCCCACCCCATGACAACTTTTGAAGAAGTGTGAAAGTGTTTCATTAAACTCAAAGCTCTGTCCTTTTTTGCTTAAAGGAAAAGAATTTTTGTTATGTAGTTCAGTATAACGCACGCCACCCTGCAGTGCCACGGTCCTGAGCGACAATTTTTGAAACAAGTCTTGTCATTTGCTCTTTTGTTCATTTCATGGGTGGGTTAGAACAGGCCATTTCTGGCTATTTCAGCCAGCCATCCACAGCCCAGGAGGTTTCTCCAGTGCATTGACGATAACTTCCTGATG
>VXAV01003133.1:245299-262104 GCA_013399715.1 Alectura lathami | reverse complement strand
AGTCAAATTTGTTTTCTTTTTTTTTTTTTTTTTTTTTGTTTAAGTGTGGGGATGTGTCTATGTACTGCAGTTGCTTCATGTGCAGTCAATTGAGAAACTTACATCTGAAGGACTGCGTTTTCCCTGACAGAACTGGCGACTAATCCCTTGCATATTAGTTTATTATATAGCATCTGTTGCTGCCACCCGGACTTACCTCTGATCCATAACTGGCAAATACTGAAAGCTGCTGAGTGTGCTTTCCCTCTTTCTAGAAAGTCACACTGGCGGAGTTGCTGTAGCTGCTGGATGTTACTTCCTGAAGGAGGGCAGCTGAACAGCAGAGCCATAAGTGACATCCTCTCAGAGGCTCGGATCAGCACGGCCTTCGATCAGACGGGACCCTCCCTCCCTCAGGGAACTGGCAGGAAATCAGCAAAGAACCAGCATGGAGGCAGATGCTGAGAGAGAGGGCAGATTAAGAGGGCTTGTTGGGGCACAGTCCTGGCTGTACGATCAGTTAGGAAGGGAATGTCTTGCCACATACAGCGTGTAACCCTCCTGCCCTGTCCATATTAGCACCTCGCAGTGCTGTCCTTGGAAGCAAGCCAGAAAACTCCCCGAACAGGGAAGAACGGCATGAGTCAGCTCCTGGCCACCACACGTTATCCGTGGCTTGCTGTCACACTGCTACTTTAGCAGAACAGATTTCTTCTTCTTTTAGCAGCTTAATGCAGTTAGTGCTTCACTTCAAAAGGTTGCTGTCTCCGCCACCAAGCTGGAGATTTAGGAGTGTGTATGTGATGAAGTGTTATTGAGCTCCTGTGCTATTGGTCGATTTTTTTTTTTTTTTCTCCTTAAGATACACAAAATTAAAAACAGAAATCTCACTAAATCTTTCTCCAGAGTACTTGGGAGGCTTGTTTATGTTCCTGAGTAGAGCTGTAAAACCTGTAATGTCATAAAAGATAGCCCAGCTTCAGACAAAGTCTGCAAGGAGAGGAACAGGACTCAGAACTGTCACAGTTCCAGGTTTGGTCAGAGGATGTTTTTACCTTGTTGTGGTCACAAGCCAACCTGTGACCCTCTGTAATGCCCGCTTGGCCACCGCTGTCTCAGCCTTCCCTTGGTTTGCTTCTCTTTGCTGCACACTGATTAAACCCTTTGGGGAGTTGTAAATACCTGACTGCAAAGGTTTTACCATGAGAAGTGTGAGGTGAAGACAGGTGATGGGAGTTGGTACAGCTCCACTTAGACTAATCTGGGATAACGTATTGCTACAACTGGAGTGTAGTGATTCTGTTACTGAGTTGGGCTGATTCTGCCTTTCATGTTTTGCAGCTGACCATCATTGAAATTCCTGCTGTGTAAACGTAGGGGCATTCATACTTGCCTGATTAGCAAGTCTGCTCTGTTACAAATTTTAAATATAAATAATCCTGTAGTGCTTGTAGGAATAGATATCTCTGCTTTGACAGATCAGAAACGTGGTTAATAATGATAAAGCTCCCTGAGCTGCTTGATGGATTGGGAGCTAGGGAAATGAAATTGTTCCTTATTGTTAGTACTGTATAAAGTAAATTGAAGGTATAGGTCAGTGCTTATATCGTGAGGGTTTTTTTTTTTAATGCTGCTTTAGAAGTATAGGTATTGTAGACTCCTGAGCATCCTGGTTCTGCACATCTGAACAGTGTAAAGGCAGAGATGGGACAAGGGTTACCTTGATCCCGCAGCCTTTCAGTCTTACATCTCCATTCGTTAGTTCGTTTGTTCACTGCCGCATGTTATTGCAACCTTCTCGGCCTCTGTCTCCAAGTTTTCTCCTATTTTGAAGGTTGCTCCTGATTCTGCAGTGAGTGCTCCGTACTCTTGCATCCCTTCAGAACTGTGTTTCTCTCCTGTGTGCTCTGTGTGCCTATTCCCTTTGAGCTTTCTCCTGCATATGGCTTTTCTGGAAGCTTTGCTTGGATGTTTGGGTCAGAGGGCCCCATCCCTGCCCATGTTGTTCTCACACGAATCTGCCAAGCCTGCTACTTGCAGTCAACCTGGTGATAAACAAGCTAAGAGTGGAACACCCGTCTGTAATGCTCCTACTGGTAAGCTGGACCGAACTATCCTGAGATCCATCTCAAATATTTTACTGTATTTCATAAACACCACCACAGTTTGCTTTTATGTTTGCTAAAAATCTGCTTGAAACCTTGCCTTCCTGAGAGCTTTCATTAAAAATTGCTTTTCCTGCCCATCTGAGTCCATTTCTTTGGACGACACTGTGCTTGGGTTACCACCTTTTATGAAAACTGAATCTTCTGCCAAAAGTATAAATTCTACAAATATTGCTGATGGTGTGTCCAGAAGAGGAGGCATGAGAGAGAAGTTCCACGTCAACGAGAAAGACCCCTCAGCCTAGGTGTGTTTCCACTGCAGCCTATCTGGTGACATCAGGCTTGTTAGTAACACTCATGTATCTGAATGAGTGCCAGGAAATTCTGAACACACTGAGAAAGGGGAGGTGGTGGTAGCATCTGGTAGGATAAACTGCTGGCTAGCTCATTTGGCTTTGTCCTGCTACTGACATCCTGCTCCTTAACTGAAATTATTTGATTCCAGTTAAATCCGACCTATGTTCTGGAAGCAGTGATTTTGTCAGTCAGAATAATACACCATGTATGAAATGTCTGAAATTGAGCAAAGCAATATTGACCAAGAGATGAATATGATTTTATTTTGGCTTGATATGATGATATTTTGGCTTGAAGAAATTGTGGTGGTTTTTTGTGTTTTTTTTTTTTTTTTGTTTGTTTGTTTTGTTTTTTGTTTTTTCCTGATGCTGTATTTTGTCAGTTCCAGCTTCAGAGGGGGCAGCTGTAACTATCACGTGACACCTCAGCCCCCTTCCCACACATGCTGCCCACAATGTCTGCTTAGTAGTCTTGCACGCTTCAGGTCATAAGAAATGCACCTTTCTATTCTGTCTGCGTTGGATAATGCAGGCACGTAGGTGCCTATGACAGCTGCAAAGTTTGACCACACGAAGGAGGCAGACTGATGTAGCCAAGTCACATTATTTCACCAGAGTTGCCAGGTGTGCAAAACACTGCACTCATGTTGGAGGGCAGGGCAATCTCTTGCCCAGGCTTGCGTTTCGTTTCTTAGTGAAGACACTTGCTCTTTGCAAGGCAAGATAGGATCCGCGATAGCCGGCACTCAGTGCTTTCCCCCGTCTGTGTTGCATACCAGGTGTGAGCCCTTCGTTATCGGAGGACAGGTTGTTGAGGTGCTCTGTAAACTCGCTGACAACTGGTCACAACAGCTGGGATTTTGAAATTATGATTAAAAATGTAGCTTTAACCAAGGAAAATGATGCCCTTAATATAAGTTATGAACTCCAAATATTTAAAATAATAGCAATTAGAATTTTATATGTAATTAGATTTAAAATACAGCATAATTTTTGTTTTGATTGTTTTTTCATTATTTAATCGTTTTGTAGGTTGTTATTCATTATCTGCATGTCATTAGTCCTCACTTGAGGAAAATGCTATTGTTACCACCTTACTGGAAAAAAAAAATTGAACACTCAGCCAAATTTTCAGAAATGTAAGCAATACGTCTTCTAATTGCATGCTTTGTCTCCATCTACCGTTGATTTTGCCTCTGTGAACTAAACATTTGTGTACTGGCAGACAAATCTGAATCTGGGGCTACGTGTAAAGAAAACAAATAATGTTTGTGACTAAAACACCTGTGAAATCTAACTTGCTGTTCACATTCTGGCATGCAGCTCTCATGATTTGAATACAATAATTCTGAGATGAACGATTCCGTATGCTTTTAAAGTTCTCAAGGTAAATATCTTCAGCACCACTCATTCCACATTTTCAGGCTGTGGCTAGCTATAAACAGCCAAGCATGCCTCTGGTCAGGGACCAGCTTGATCTGTCTCAGTATGGGGAAAAAATGGGGTGCTGGAAAAGGGTAGGCAGTGAAACAGAGGGAGGGGCAGAGGGAGGGAAAGGAACGGATACTTTACAGGACTCAGTCTGCAAAGAGAACTGGTGGAATAAGAAGGAAGATCACTTTTTCCAAGCTCCAGTACATTATTTTTGATAGAGACAAGCTGAAAAGTCAGCTTTGAAATGCTGTCAATAAGTCAAGCTTTTGTAGTTTTGGTAATTCTTTTGTTAATTGTTCAGTTCCTCAAACTGCAAAAGACACGCCGGCAATTTCCTCCTGGACCAGCTCCTCTCCCATTGCTTGGAAACTTGGTGCACTTGAACTTTCAGTTTCACCGGGATCTTCTGATGGAGGTATTTATCTTCCGATACTCCTAATTAGTTATTTTTTTTGTCACTGTTTAAGCAAGGCTGATATATTAGTAGCCAAATCAAGTTTTTAAGTCTTAGGAAAGTAGCTGACAAAGTATGGACATATAAAGATCAACTTGATTCCTGCAGTCGGGTTATGTGGAATACGTCAGCTTGACGAGAAGCTCAGTGATATTTCAGAATCAAATAAACCTGGGGATGGGACTTCTGACTCATTATTTAGTTGGGAGCATACCAAGTCAAAAAGATGCTTCTCTATTGCTTGTAACTCCAGATGTGTTACTTTTTGAAATCTGACGCACTGACTCCGCCAAATTTGATTGTGAAGTAACATTGTGCATGGTATGTATGCTTGTAATAGTGAAAAGGCATGAACTCCCCATCCTCCTGCTCCTTAAAACTATTTGTTTGCCACTTGTTTTAGAGACAGCTGTTCCTCCGCAGGCCATCTCAGTCCCTCCCTGTAGTCTGTCAGTAACTCTAATGGTTTGCAGATGACCTCTAATTCAGATCTACGCTTGAGACAACACACACAAATCACTGAGGGCAACACAGACTTGGGCAGACAGTGATGCTGTAACAGGAAGAGAAGAACGAAAATCTAAAGAATTAGGAGAAGCTGGTGTCTGCTGTGATGAACTGGGTGTAATTCCGGTGGTGCCTCAGACACAGCCCACCACCTCTTTTGTACCATTGTGGGAGCTGAGTCCCGTTCTTGCATGAAGATCTTTTCAATAGTGTCTATTTGAGATGTGTGGAGTTTCACCTGTCCTCTGCTGGCACCCTTCCCATCCACAGCTGGCAAAAACTTACGGCAACATATACACCTTGTGGTTTGGGTGGACTCCAGTGATCATACTGAACGGATTTCAAGCAGTGAAGGATGGCATGACTACGCACCCTGAAGATGTTTCTGGGAGGATGATATCTCCTTTCTTCAGAGCAATGGCCAAAGGAAAAGGTGAGGTTTTCCTGCCAATGATAAATAATGCACAGTGACGTTGATTTGCCAAACACTCCTGTCTCAGCCTTGTTTGAGCTCTCTGCCCTCCCACTCAGAATGCTCTCCGATGGGTACTGTCCAAATCCCCTATTACCTCTTCAGAATAGCCTGCTATTTGTCACGATGCCTTTTGTCCTGAGGTTTCCCAAGCCTGCGAAACAGTCCAGATCAGTCTTCTTTGCTGTGTTCAAGATGTGTGCAGTCCTAGCTCAGAACCCAGCAACCTTGCTCTCCTCATAGAACAACCCATCCAGCTGCACAGGATTTTGCTGTATGTTACATGAATGCAAAGCAGCCTTATAGGTTTGGGAACTATGTATAACACATGTGCTTGTCCAACACCTTCCATCATGAGTGAGAGACCTGTAACACCTTCCCCAAAAGTCTCGTAACGGCTGTGTTTGCAGTCACTCTTAAACATTAGCTGAATATCCTGACTGTGATTGTCTTTGTCACATTAAAATCCATTTTTCCTCAGTGTATTTCAGCAGTTTGCACTCTTTTCTTTTTCTCCCCCTGCATTTGCTATACCAGAGCAAACACAGATTGATTAACGTTAGGTGAAGCAGCACCATCACAGCAGCAGTGCAGGGTTCTTCAGGAAACCGCTAATGCAGTTCAACAACCAGTGAAGTTATTTCCCTTCCAGAGGAGAAGCAGGGCCCAAATGTCACTTATTCCTCATCTTCATCACCTCCACCTACAAATATCACATTAATTGATCTATATCGTTGTAAACATACCCTGGCCCTGTGTATCACTCTGTAGAAATTCACCCATTTATTCCTGTATCGAGCGTGAATACTTAAATTTGGCAGAAGCAGATCTTTCCAAAAGGCATAATAAGTTATCTTTTAGAAGGCATCAAGAAATGAAGCAGTCAGCAAATCCGTAGGCTGCTCTTCTCAAAGATTAACTACAGTCAGTACTAAGAACGTGTTGTCTGGTTCTAGTTTGGATATATTGGGTAATTATTTCTGATGACTGCCACTGTACCTCCTTAAAGATACTTGTATCAGTGAGTTCCTGACTTACTCCATGTATTTCATAATATATTTTTAAGTGAATCATTCATGTCTATGGCAAATATTAATATGCCAGGGAATGCTCTCAGGTATTATACTGGCAAGCGGTCGCTCATGGAAGCAGCAGAGACGCTTTGGTATAATGACTCTACGTAATCTGGGAATGGGGAAAAAAGGCCTGGAGTACCGAGTGCAAGAGGAGGCCACTCACCTGGTGGAGTTCTTTATGAACCTGAAAGGTATCTATCTGCCATGAAATTAGATGCTCTTCAGTTCTGGATCCATATCTTCTGGATCCTTAGCTTCTGAAAGCCTTCTTTCTTGGGCTTCTGTCATTTACTGAATGTACAGTGACATGATGTCACTGAAGTGCGTGACAAGGCCAGTCACAGTCTGCCTACAGTGGGTAACTAAAGCTTATGGCAGAGATCAGTCATTCCACTAAACTCCATGACGTGGACTGGATATTTTAGTGTCTATATGTTAGTGCCTGTCTGGCTAAGTAGCTGTTGGTTATAGAATCAAAGGCAGGGGGTGGGAGGGGAACTTCAGTGGATGACCTGGGCCAGTGCAGAGTCCAAGCCAGGATCACTTCCATCCAAATCATTTTTGATGGATGTCTGTCTCATATCTTTAAAAAAAAAATAAAAATAAAAATCATCAGAGATGATGACATACCTTCTACATCAGAGACTGTAATCATTTTATTACTTTGCAGTTCCTGTCCATATATTCTGTTTCTTAAACATTCCTAAGTTCCTTCCGTCTTTTTCGCTATGTAGTTTTCTTACATTTTTGAACATCTGTCACTGTTTTCTCTTAGTTCAACTCCTGTGACATTTCTTGCCTTGCACATTTTGTAACTTGTCTTCGATATGGCTGAGGACAGCAGATCCCGTATGATACCTGCTAAAGAATCATGCTTGTACAATGTTATCTCGCAGGAAGGGCTACGAGATTGTTTTAGAGCTACGAGGAAACAGTTTCGATGTCTCCTTTGTTGTAAGACTACGTTTTATTTTCATGAATACACGTTAATGCCACATCTCTGTCCCCATTCATGTCCTAGCTCGACAAAGAGAGAATTTTATGCAATCTCTAACCAATACCTTGTCCTATCTGTGTAAGGAACAACTGAAGAAAGCATTGAGTGAACACTAGTTACTGTGTTTGCAGGAAGACCTGTGGATCCTTCTTTCCCTCTTTTCCATTCTATTTCAAATGTAATTTGTGCTCTGGTTTTTGGATATCACTTCTCTGATGAGGACAAAACCTTCCATGAACTGATCAGTGCTACAGAGAACTTATTCAGATTCGCAAGCAGCTTCATTCATCAGGTGCGTAAATCACATGCTACTTTTTTCTGGAATAGGTAGAAAATGAAAGTGCAGTTACAGAAACGGATCTTCACTAAACACAGAGCAACTTGCAGATGCAAACAGGGAGCTAAGAGGTGTCCTTGGGGATCTTCTTACTGCCTCCTTGGTTTTGAGGACGGTTTTAAGAACTCTCTTGTTTCTTTGCTAGTGTAGGAGTCATCTCTCTGTTGACTCCTGGCTTTAAGCCTTCCAGCATTTCTGAGGCTGTTAACAGAAACCTTTAATCTTCATTTGAGACTGGAATTTCTAGTACATTTGAACTCTGTAGTGCTGTTCCTCCCACCTCTATATACTCCTTAACTCCAAAAATCAGTAGCATTGTACTTGCTGTTCTGTTTTGGACTAGTCTGCAAGTTGTGTAGCGCCATTTTTTTTCCTTCCTCAAAAATAACAAAATACTCATTAAGAATCATTGTTTCATCATAGCTTGCAATCCATACATTACAAAACCAATATATATGTTCTCTGCCAGTCTCAAAGTTCAGGTTTTGTCAGAGATTTTTTGGTAGATACCTCCCATAACATACCATGTATGCCAAATTTGCGCTCAAAGTTTTCCCCGTGAGTTAGTCTTTAGGGTTTAGACTCTTAACATTGAATAAACGGGGTAATGGGGGTTTCAATGACGTGACAAATTCCATTGGTATTTGAGTTTTATAGGAAAAGGGAAACTAAAATGTTGATGTGGTAGTAAACCTTTCCAACAAATGTCTGGGTACCACTATACAAGTTACCCACAGAAAAGATGCTACATGTATTTGGTAGGGCAGAAGGGAAGTCCCGATATCCTGCCTGAGCAGTATGTAAGGCCTCAGGACAGTTGTAAAAGGGAAGAAAAGGTGAAGATATGGAGATAAAAGGAAAACTACATGAAATACAATATTGACTTACTGGATTGGGATGTTTTGATTTTAAGATTTGTAATTTTTTTAGGAAAAAAAAAAAAAAAAGGAATATAGTGTATGTAATCTACCAGGACTTCAGTGAAAATTTGATATGGTGCAAGATATGAAGTAAACAATTAATTGGACATCAGAGGTTAGTGTTAAGGTTTATAAAGCGGGTAAGAAATTCCAAGAGAGAAATAAATGGATACATGATTAAGTGAAAGAAGTTATTAGTGGGGTTACTCTGGGAGTGGTTCAGTGGTTCTCTGACTGCAGTCATTAACTATTTTTCTTAAAGACCTTGGCTGAAAAGCAGTTGAAATTTGCTGATAACTAAAGCCAGGAGACTAACGATACAGATGAGGTTCAGGATACCCTGCTGCAAGAGCTCGTAAATATTGTGGATTGGAGCTATAAGAATTGAAAAAAATCTGAGAGTGAAGAAATAAATTATAAATTATATCAGGAATTAATGAGACAAATATCTGCAACAAGCTTGTAACATTCCAGTCCAAATGTTAAGAGGAAAGGGACTGGTGTAAACTAGCATATAACAGGATGAAAAAGGCAAACAGGATCCTTGAGTGTTCCAGCGGTACTTTTCCTTTAGATCCAGGGAAGCGTTAAAATAGGTGCTGTGGGACCTTTTCCTGGGTCTTGACACCTTAGGTTGTGAGTCTGAAGCACAACAAATGCAAAAGAAGGATCACTGGGATGTTCAACAACCTAGTACATAACGAAACTAGCGAACAGTGCTTTGAGTTAACAAGTATGAGTATAAATACTCTGAGTAGGCTGAAGATTTAACATTTCTAACCATCAGAACAGTTATTGGCCTTGTAGCAGTCACAAGGACTGAAAAGGGAAATGAAATTCTCTCTTAGAGTGATACCAGTCTACGCTTTCCTTCTGGGAGCTTCACAAATACCACTAGTTACCTGAGGCTCCAGACTTGTTACTCTGGAGGCGCTAAGAGTAACTCGAAAGAGTGTCCTTTATTTTGAGTAGGTGTGGGAGCTAGGGTCTCCAGCCTGTGCAGAAATAAGGTCTTCTATTGATCTGCATTAGCCAAGTAAACTTACTGGCATGAGCAAGGTGTTGGCAGTACTGCCTGGGCCCCTAGATTCAGGAGTGCATCAAAATTACTAGTAATGTTCCCCCACACGCTGGAAAAACACCACTCAAAACAATGATAGTCTGCTTACCCCACTAACAACATTTCCAGACAGGACAGCTCAGTCTTTTGTTGTTTCCAAAGCAGCTTTGTTACTGACAACCCATTCACACCACCTCTGGCATGTCGCTCCTGCAGCTGTACGAAATCCTCCCCTGGCTGATGTGCCGTCTCCCTGGTCCCCATAAGAAAGCATTGTCTTGCTATGATGTCCTGAGTTCTTTTGCAAGGAAGGAGATCAGAAGACATGTGGAGAGAGGGATGCCAGCTGAACCGCAGGATTTCATTGACTTTTACCTGGCTGAGATGGAGAAGGTAAGAGTTCCTTCTGCCTGATCACACACCGATGGAGTGTATAAGGCCAAAGTGACCGTTCAGTCATCCATCCTGAACTCTTATCATAGTTCATTCTATTTCATAGACCTCTTAATGTGAACACAGTCGCCTGGGACTTACTAACTCGCATGTCCCCAAAAGGCATCCCGCTTTATGTCTTGGTTACATGAACAAATGCCCACAAAGAATGTTACAGCGTCAACTCATGAGCCATCATCTGCTTTCCGTAAATGTCCACGTGTATACATCAACCCTGTAGTACATATGAGGCAGTTTCTTTCTGTGGGTTGTGTACCTTTGGTAGACCACACCTTCTCCAGCAGGACACCTCATATGTACAAGATCAAATATACAGCCCTTCTCCCTCCAGCCCAACCCCTTTCCAACAGCTGCACTGCAGTAGTCCCAGCCTCCCTGATCATTTGGCTGACTTTGGAGGATCCACTTTATGCACCACATCTGTCAGATTTCTTGGCAGCAGGTACTAAACGGGATGCATATGGGGGTCCCAAGCCTGTTCTCCCTCTGTTACCCTCTAATTTCCCCACAGTTTGTAGCATGGTTGGCTTGGCACCTATATTGAAATTTGAGGACCAAGGAAGCAATTTTTCACAAATAATGCCATAATAAGGCTGTTACTCCTCTTCCCTGTCCAGGTTATTCATTCGAACTTTGTCATTTTGGGATACCTCTGGGAGCTAGAAGAAGCATCTCTTAGGGCTGATGAAGTATATGTAACTATTACCTCTGGCCATCAGCTTTCATCTAGTCAGGCTACCATGTTCTCACAGTGTTGGTTCATGGGGTTGGGAAGAAGTTGATACTTCCTCTTTTATGGTAGATCTGAATGAATCCTACAGGATTTACTAAAATCAGCACTTCAGAGGCAAAGATGCATCTTTTTCTGGTGTCAGGGGTGGCAGTTATTGCAGTCTGTTTATTTTAAAATGTTTTTCCTGATGTATTTTCTCTAAATGGACTTATAGTTTAATTAAAAAAAAAAAATATTTGGATACCCCTCTTCTGCCAGTTGACATCTACCCGATCTGAGAGAGGAAATGGCCCTCAAAACCTTCTGTTGAGATTCTTTTACTCAGATGGTTTTTTTCTTTAGTATGTGCTGCACTGTTTGATAGCTTACTGGACAGATCAAGGCCTAATGAGTGACACATAGTGGGGCAAATGTTTAGAAGCACACTCTGGGCTAACTGTAAAATGATTAACTCAAAAGGCATAAAACTGCCTTTTTTTAAAAATGAAATAATTTTCCACTTCATGTAAAAGAGCTTACCATGTACATTCAGGAAACTATCGATCTCTTAGTACTCACCAAGAACTGTGATTTTGAATATTCTCTGTGCACGCGCCAGCTGTGGAAATGTTGACTCTGGGACAGAAGGCACAAAGGATGACCTAACTTTTAAGCTTTAACTTCAACTTTTTATCATCATCTACAGTCTAAAGATGAGGACAAGCCCAAGTATGATGAAGACAACTTGGTGTATGTTATCAATGACCTTTTCCTCGGAGGATCAGAGACCTCCAGCACAACCCTGTACTGGGGACTGCTCTATATGGTAGTCAATCCAGACATCCAAGGTGAGAGAGGTCCTTGCTGTGAAGTACTGTGGGTACTGCAGTGTTAACGATGGCTGGATGTAATGAGCTGCAGGCACAAAAGCCACTAGTTGAGCCTGGCTCTCACTCTCTGAAGACACTAAACCCAACTTGCTAAAATTACAGCAGAGGAAAAAAACAGAGGCCCATCCTCTGACCTGGCCAAACCAGGTGGCTACAGGCAGTCGCGGTGAGATGGAAGTTAGCTCTTTGCACTGACGGGTTAGTAATGAGCTCTGTGTGGAGTGTTTGCAGGCTAGCTGACGGGAGTGGGAACAGCGATCAGAGCCCTGCGCCCTGCCTGCACTAGCCACTGATCAGCTATGAGAAGTGCTAACAGCTTTGCTGTGTTTTCCACGTATTCAGCCTACACTCTCTTCCTTTTCTGGCACAACGCTGTGCTGAGCACACCAATTTTCCTGACAACCCACTGGACTGCTTGGTCCCTGACTGGGCAAACGAGTTGGTCAGACCGTGGCAAGTTACAAAGGGCTGCCAGCTGCCCTAAGCGAGGCTTGTGGTTCTGGTAGAGACAGCTGCCTCTTCCTGTATCTTCCCTGCCAGGGAAAAGGTGGAGAGATGCCAGATAATTTGCCCAGCGCAAATCCATACCCTTCTTTGAAGGGCACAGTGGCTCCTTCCTGTCCTTGCTGAGTGCTTCATGCACAAGCCCAGGCAGTGAGCATTCGTGGAATAAGGGTGGCCTCTAGGTTTCGGCAGAGCATATTCTATGTGCAACCAGACAAAGGTGTTGGCACATCGTCTTTAAATTACCACTAATGTTTGTCACATTTGGTTTCCAAAACAGTTTGTTTAGGAGAAAACAAAGCATGGATATGGAGCATCTAAAATGGGTGGAAAGACGGCAGCTGTGGAACAAGAATTTTAAGGGGAGGAGTCTGGCTGCCTGATGGGGAGGTGTCTGGCTGCTTGATGTGTAGAGACGTTCTCAAGCAAAAACTGCTGGTGGTACACACAGGCTGCGTCTGTCTTGGTTAAAATTGCAAAAGAGAGTGCTCATCTAATTAACACCAGTTCTATGAATGCCTCTGTAGTGGGCTGAGTCTCCCCCAGCTTACATCTATGCTAGGAAGAGAAAGGGTATGGCCAGGGTTTAAGACGGACTCCTGGGGTCGGTAGTTCTTTCACCTGCTGCGCTCGAGCACTGAAAGTGAGGGAGACACCTGTATCCCCACAGCCTCAGCAGGAGGCTGAAAAGGCTGTGTCGTCGTGTGCGTATTTGCACTCAAGGCTTTAGGCTGGTTCTGGTGTTGTTTGTTCAGTGCTGCCGTACTTGGACCAGCTCTGCTCAACTCCTCCCTTGCACTGAGAGTTAATGTCCAAAGCATTTATGTAAATTTTGAAAATGAGATTTAGATTTTGAGATAAAGTAAACAGAGCAGTCCCTAAATACCTTGAAAATCTGTAGATGAGTGACCAACCTGCACCCACCAAACATGTTGTGAGATAAATGTCAGAGCTGGAATAAGTATGGCGTAGGCCTTGCTGCCCTTGCTTAGGATTCTGGGCCACACTGGCTCTTTTTTTTTTTTGTTTTTTGTTTTTCTGCTGAGTTTTACTTCCATATACAAAATTCAGATATTAAATCATAGTTTAAAGACTTCAGGTACTATGCTGAAATACTACATATTCCTATTGCTCTAAGAAAAAGAGACCTGCTGAAATATTTGATGCATTTTTAACCATCTCAAGTGGTGAATATTTCTCCCCAGAGAAAGTGCAGAAGGAGCTGGATGCTGTTTTGGGTCCTTTCCAGACAATCTGCTATGAGGATAGGAGAAAACTGCCCTATACGAACGCTGTGGTTCATGAGGTCCAGCGCTTCAGCAACATTGTCTTCGTTGGTCTGCCCAGAGTGTGTGTGAGGAACACCACATTGCTGGGCTTCCCTGTCAAAAAGGTATGGATATTCCAGTTTAACATCACCTCTTCCGCCTATAACTGTTCTCCACATGACCCAGGAGTATGGTGTCTGGGGAAGGGTTACCACCTGTGGCTCCAGGGAGGAAATGAGTCTCAGCACTCGAGGGATGGAACAAGAGTTATAAGGAGGTGGCTCATAGCTCCACTGGCTCCACAAGCTAAGAGACAAGTGTAGGAACCTGTCTGAGTCTGTAACAGCTGAGAGACTGCAGCTACAGCTGACAGCAAGGGAGTTGCTCCCAAATAATACCTGAGACAAGCGTTCACAGCCATTGAAGCATTTTGTAGAGTGGCATGAGCTACGCTGAGTGCCAGTTCTCACTGTGAAACCCTAGCAAGAAACTGGAACTGATTGCTTTTATTGCAAGAGAGATGGGAGAGGCCAGTACCATTACTGGCACATGTGACTGGCCTCCACCTAACTCACTGTGGTGGAGGCTTTATGTCTGCTCATTATAAAGAAATGGCAACAAGCAGCACTTACACACTAGGCAGAAACTGAGGTTAGAAGCTAGGCAACAGAATCAACAGAATTGCATCAACCGTTTCCTTGCAGGGCACCATTGTTATTCCAAATATAGCATCTGTTCTGTACGATCCTGAGCAATGGGAGACACCTCGACAGTTCAACCCTGGCCATTTCCTGGATAAAGAAGGAAAATTTGTAAATCGAGAAGCCTTCTTGCCATTCTCAGCAGGTAAGTGCACTGGCAGTCTGAATGGTCCCGATAGATTAGATGAAGATAAAAAAACAAACAAACAAAAAAAAAACCTGCTCTTAGGACACAGTGCTGGGAATCGCACTTGAACTGCCGAACATCCTAGGCTTGTTGCATGTTGCAGTCATCCACATACTTTTTTTTTTTCTGTAGCATCTTTTTTTTTTCCCTGAGGAGCAACGTATCTGAAAACCCAGTTGCAAGAGAATGAAAGTAAGATGAAAAAGCACAGTTTGAGATCACACTCAGCAGCAGAGTTCCTCTTCTGTCTGTTTTGGTTTAGTATTTCTGCTGATATAAGAGGGTAGCCACTTAGATGCCTATCTAGGAGTGGTTTCTCAATGCAAATGGAATAGCTGGCTTTTGCTTTCCCTTTATTTGTCTGGTAATCTGGAAACATGAATGTATTATTAACCTGTTTTCTTTAGTTTATGTTGTTTCTGTGCTGTTCATGTCACTGGTTCCAGTGAGGAACACTTGGAAATTAACAGTAGGCTTCTTGCTTTGCTTGTAAAATGCCCAAGATGTGTTCAGTTGCGAATGTCATTGCTAGGTAATCTTGATCTGCTGACTTGAACTCACTAAGAAAGCAAGTGCAAACAGCTGGCAGGTTCTTTGTGTCTGATCCTGGAGTTCAAAATCTCCTATAAAAGGAAAGTCATTTTCTGCCAGGTCAAGAAAGAAATAACGGTGATACCTCAGGGATTTTCACTGGGCTTTTCATTTGGCGTCTCCTAACCTATGACATTGGGTGAGATTTTTTTGAGAGAATTCAGGAAGTTTTAGTTCTGTGGCTTTCAGGATTCTGATCCTGAACAAAAGAGTCCCCTCTGCTTATGGCAAGAATGAACAAAGTGATTATGAAGCTAAAAAATTCCTAGATACCCACTGTCCTTCTCCTCTTCCTCCTGCAGGGCACCGTGTGTGTTTGGGGGAGCACCTAGCAAGGACCGAGCTCTTCATTTTCTTTGCCAGCCTGCTGCGAGCATTCACCTTCCGGCTCCCCGAGGGAGTGACGACGATCAACACTGAGCCCATTTTTGGGGGCACGCTGCAGCCCCACCCGTACCAGGTCTGTGCCATCCCACGCTAGGCTGCAGCACGCCACAGCATGAGGAAGCCACCTGTACCTCGGTGAACCTCCTCTCCAGTGTATAAACCTCCTTCTGCTAGGGTTGACATTACTTTCTGGACAGTCCTAGGACAGACTAGACACAAGTCAAGACCCAGACCACCAGTTATTCTGGTATAGTCCTTGTGAATGTCCCAGATATTCTCACAAGGACCTTAACTATTGTGTTGTTTTTTTTTTTTTTTCCTCTTGGAGAGCATCTGAAGCAAGACACTACAGTTCCCAGTTGTGAAGATTGTATTCCGTGCCTCCCAAGGCAAGAGTGTCCTAGCCAAGTAGGATTGTCATGGTGCTCACTGTTGAGCAAACATCAGTAAAATTCAGCAGAGGACTTCAGCAAGAACTGAGCAGGTGTCATTTCTGTGAGTAGTTTGGCCTCAAGTCATTTGACTCTGGAAACTGCACATCTAAAGGCCTACTTTGGTTTTACTGTCCTGATCATAGGCGCATTAATTTGTTGGCAGGTTGCAAATAAAAGAAAATAAAGGGGAAACGCATTAGAATATCAGTGCATTCATGTCTGAGTTTGAGGTAAGCACCTCCCATGTATAAGATGAAAAAAGTCAGTTTAAAGTTGAAGAAACTTACATTTAATATTTACTAACAAAGTGAATGTGCAGTGTGATCATGGTTAAGGTTGGTTTTCTGTGATGCAGAATCATGCTGACTTTGTTTGGGTCACTGCCAGGTTGGGCCCTTTCGATCTGTATCAGACCTTCCCTTCACTGAAGGAACACAGTCACTGGTAGCAGTTGGAGCCCAGTATCAATCCTGCTTGGAAGAGGCATAAACGTGGGATGAGATATTCCATCCCCATGCCCCGGAATAAAAAATCAGGCAGGGGAGGCAGGAAACCAGCGTGGCTGAGCACGGACCTGCTGGTCAAGTTGAGGGAAAAGAAGGCAAAGTATAGGCAGTGGAAGCAGGGACGGGTGGCCTGGGAGGACTACAGAGGTGCTGTCAGGGTATGTAGGGATGGGATCAGGAAGGCCAAGGCACAGGTAGAATTAAGCTTGGCGAGGGATGTAAAAAACAACAAGAAGGGTTTCTTTAGCTACATAGGGCAGAAGAGGCAGGTGAAGGAGAGTGTTCCCCCTCTAATGAATGGAAAGGGAGAACTGGCCTCCTCTGATGTGGAGAAGGCTGAGGTACTTAGTGAGTTCTTTGCCTCGGTCTTCACTGCTGGTCAGGCTGCCCAGGTCTCTCGTGTCCCTGAAAATCCAAGTGGGGATGGGGGGAGCAAAATCCTTCCCAGTGTAACAGCGGAGCAAGTCCGAGACCA
>VXAV01003133.1:233534-244492 GCA_013399715.1 Alectura lathami | reverse complement strand
GTAGGACAAGAGGGAATGGGCTAAAACTGAAAGAGGGGAGGTTTAGGATGGACATCAGGAAGAAATTCTTCCCTGAGAGAGCGGTGAGGTGCTGGCACAGCCTGCCCAGAGAAGTTGTGGCTGCCCCATCCCTGGCTGTGTTCAAGGCCAGGCTGGATGGGTTCCTGGGCAGTTTGATCTGTGAGCTAGTGGCTGGCAGCCCTGTCCACGGCAGGGGGGTTGGAACTAGATGATCTCTGAGGTCCCTTCCAGCCCAAGCCATTCTGATTCTATGATATTCGCCTTGCCAGTGGATTTCACTGCTAACTGCTCACAGCAGAGGAAAGGAGAGACTTTGGAAGGCAGCCTCTAGGGACTTTCTGCACACTCAGATGTTCCTCATTTCCTTTGGGCCCTTTTATTCATTATAACCCATACTGGACTTCCAGCCCTCCATTCACTCTCNACCCAAGCCATTCTGATTCTATGATATTCGCCTTGCCAGTGGATTTCACTGCTAACTGCTCACGGCAGAGGAAAGGAGAGACTTTGGAAGGCAGCCTCTAGGGACTTTCTGCACACTCAGATGTTCCTCATTTCCTTTGGGCCCTTTTATTCATTATAACCCATACTGGACTTCCAGCCCTCCATTCACTCTCTTTTCAATCTCTCCTTCCCCATTTTCAACTCCTACTCCCACCCACTCCTTATCCATACAAACTCTATTTCAGGATTCACTTTCCTTTTTGGTTTCCCACCACTTATATCCTTTCATCATATCAAAGTTGTGTCTCCTCTTACTCTTTTCTGCAGCATTAGTACAGGTATCAGTGCTGAGCTGAAAACAATCATCACTGAGTTTTTAGGAGGAGCTTGGAAGATGTCATTTTTCTCTTCTTTGATGTTCTAGACCGTAAAAAGAATGCCACAGTAACTACCGAGGATGCACTGGAGGTAGCTCAGTGTAAGAAAAGGTAAATGAAGACTTGATGCAGGAATTCTAAAATATCTCTTACTTAAAGTACCTGCTTACTGACACTGATTCAGCGCATGGCTGAAACAATTTAAGCATACAGCTGGAGGTGACAGCCAAGTTCTTCTGTAGCTACGATAAAGCCAAGGGCTGTAGTATTCAAGTCCCTATCACTTCTGGAAAGGACTGAAGTCCTGGAGTTTAGTAAAGACATAATCACTGCTATAAACTTAGGATTAAATTTGTATGAAGATGAAAAGTGTTTTTATACTAGGGTATAAACTGTTTGTCATTAAATCATTGTGATACGTATGAACTTCCTTAATTTAAATGGAGGAGAATGTTACTAAAAAGAAGTAATAGCTACTGAAAGTCATACAGAGATGGACCAGATCCTGGCATGCCATGTACCTCTGACAGTGTCTGCTCCACCACTACCCAGTTTCAGCAGGCTTGCTGGGCTGGAAGGGAAATCGGAACAGTAGTAGGTTTCACAACAGCAGTAACTGCCATGAATAATCCAGCCTGCTGACTCCACGCATTGTATCAACAACTGTTCCGGGGCCTACACATTTCTGCTCAGCCTCCTTCCCAGCTTCATCTGCGCTTCTCCTCCACCCCACCCTCCCATACCTGCCCCTCTCCACTAACCCTGCTGGAGATTACATCTCTTGCTGCCTTTGCCCACTCCTCTTGTCGTGTTGCCACTCACTGAAGAAGCTTAGTGAGAAGACATGTTCTCAAGGGCTGGAACATGATGTCCATTGAGATTGCAGATGAACTTGGTGTCTTCTGAAGAGGTGTTTCTGTCTTAGAGAACAGCTCTGCTTCCCCTCCCAGAGATCATTCTCCCAGTACTTGTACAGGGTTACAGACATTGGATTGGCTGATCTCTGGCAGCTGGGAGATTTGAAGGTTATAGGGACAGAGCTGAACTAATTCCAGTCCAGGTGCTGGTGTGGGAGGACAGCAGTGAGTGGTGGGGTCATGGAAGAACTGCTATGTTGTGCTGAGGGTCTTTAGCCAACAGTGTTGTTTCTGGGTATCCCTGGCGCTACTACTGTCCTTCAGCACTTGTCACTGGCTCCTAGAGGTGAACTCCACGGTCCCCAGTACAATAAGCCATCTCTCCAGGCAGTCTTGGTGATGGTTTGTTCTTTTAAGGAAGAACCAGAAGGACAGCAAACACTGCGTGTGAAGAGCTGCTCCTAAACACACAGTCCCTCCATTTCTGTTGTTTGCTCCAGTCACGTGCTCATGAACCCTGGGCACAGTTCTGTCTATATGCTCCCAGCTGTGAGCACACAATCACCACTAGAGCTTTGTGCCTTGCTGTCCTTGTTACCAATAAAAAACCCAAAGCCAACCTGAAGTCAGCTGGGTTGGCTCAGTTGCCTTCCCTTGTCCCCTGCCCTCAGCCCTTCCCATTCCCCCTGTGCCACTCCAAGTGCTGCTTTCTTTCCTGATCACCTTGTCATCACTCAGCTGCCCACTGGCTACAGACCCCAGGCACATGTCTGCATTACGCCATCAAGAGCTGCCAGATGAAAAGGTGGACGCCCTGGTGCTGACGACTGGAGTGATGTAACATTTCTTTCAAGTGAAGTGATTAACTCTCCACCCCATCTATTTTTTTTATATAACCAGTGTCAACCACGGCCTCAGGTGTCTGGGTTGTTGTAACCTTGTCATGCTTAATAATATAGCTTAGAAGGGTTTGAAACCAGTTTGCAGGTGTTTATTCAAGCAAAAGATCCCCAACTGGATGTATTACTTTTGAAACCACTGCAATTCCTTTGGGGAAAAGTCAGTTCATGTTACAGAACCTCAAATGTGGCCGCTCTGCTTAATTTTTGCAGGACAGCAGGAGTCTGTGAAAGCAGAAGCTTACAGCATTTAATACTGCTGGACATGAGAGGAGAGAGCTGCCTGACACTGCATGGTGCCCAGCCCTGCTGAGGTTCCAGTCGAGGAAAACAGTGCCAAATTGTCTGATACAAAGATAATCTACTTTNNNTTTTTTTTTTTTTTTTTTTTTTTTTTTTCCCCTACTGTTTCCCGGTAGGGTTCTCCTAGGTGGCGGTACTCGTGTAACAACCACATGGCAAGTGGTGTGCGAGACTTCAGCGGAACTATTTCTCCTGGCAAAGGGAGAAAGCAGCAAGCAGAGACAGAGGGCTTTGTGCAAAGGTTCGGTAGATTTTGCATCCATCCAAAGATTAAAAACAAATGTTTTTTCCTCTGTTCAAACAAGTTGTTTGGGAAACTGGTACATGTCGAAGGCTCAGGTTAAACTGTCCCTGTTGATGCACCAGCGTATGAAAGAGTGAATGAACCGCTTGCAGTGGCGGAAACCAACTTTGATGGGGTTCCAGCACAGCATATTTGGGAAAACTATTTCTGTAGTTCTGAGGAGGCCTAAAAAACCCCGGACAGGAGCCAGCAGAAAAGGAAACATTCACCATCCCTGCAGTGGAAGGGCTGGCAGGTGTCAAACACAAGAAGAGCGGAGATTGCTCAAAAGAGCCAGAAGGAATGGTACTGCGCACGCCTTGCTGGTAGGCTGCGCAACTCCACACCGCTGAGTGTTGTTCTAAACGTTTGCTTCTGTTCCAATGTAATTGGATAAGTTTTCAGCAGGAATATTCCTTTAGAATGGTTTAATACCAATGCAGTTCTTCTCCTTGGTGCTGCTCTAACAGACTTTCCTAAGGCCTGTGCTATATGTGCTGTCAAAAGAGAACATTAGACTAGTCGAACTCGTGCCTGACATAGCACAGCTGTGCTTACACTTTACTCCGAATTAAAATGGTTCAATGTATCATACTTCAGTCTGAGCATTTCCTGTCATAACCTTGTATGTTCCATATGAACCACTTGCTCTGTCTTTCAGACAATATCTTGACCAAGTGCCTGCTGAGACGTAACTGAGGCTGGAAAGAGCTGGTCATTCGAGCAACCTGTAATCCTTCAGCACGAGCCAAAATGCACTTACTGCTATCCATTTCCCTTTGAGTGAAAGTCTTGCTGCTGGCTGTTTTCAAAGCTTAATTCATCCATTTGCCAGATGTCTTCAGATGATAAAAATGGACTGTAAACAGGAAATCAGATTTTTGTCAGTACTAGGGTGAAATTTCTGGTCAAAGCAAGAGATAATATGCTAATTGAATCGGGGCTGCACACATTTCCTTTACAGCATTGTTAAGGAGCCACGTATCATCAGATGTAAGATCTGCATTGGAGCCCGTGCTGTCAGAGCAGCCTGACATGGGAACTGAGGGTAACTCAAGATGGAGAAATCTCTCCTCGTAAAATTCTTATGCTGTAAATGTCATTATCTGCCTGCCTCTTGTTTTCATCGGCATTATTTTTACCATTGTGAAATATCACGTTAATACTGTTTGCAGCTGACTTATAGAAACAATCAGCTTCAGCATCATGAAAGAACTAGTTTATGGAGAGTTGGAGATAGATGAAGCATTAAAATATTTGAGTTTCAACATGGGAAAAATAAAGTGTCTGCAAAAATCACGTGGAGCTCATATATTCAACGGAAAAGAGAGAAAGAGAAGTCTAAGGCTGCATGTGCAGAAACACACTGCAGAATAAACCAAAGGCATCTGTTGGAGAGTACAACCGTGTAAGGAACGTTACTGGGTCTACGCCTGTGTGTCTGTCACAGCTAATGCTACAGATCAGGCAGATCAGATAAACCATATGACGTGACTGGAGGACAAGAGACGACAAGCGTGGGGTGTGAAGAGCAGATTTGCCATCTTAACTCAAAGCATTACGGCCAGCGCAGCTTTGTGTGCCAGTCAAGTGGCTGGAGATAAGGGTGCTAGGATTTGAATCAGCAAGTCATCTTGTTAAATTAGATTTGTAGATAAAACTTGTACCTAAGAAATTCAGCTCTTTAACCTATTTCCAACATGCATAGGTGAGTTTAATTTCATCCTTACGCCCCAGCCCTTTCAGATGTCTCTCTAGATTGAAATCACACTGCTAGAAATTGTTCTCATTTATTGAGGTAGCTTACACAACAATGCCTTTTTGCCTTTCGGTGGTAATTCAGCACAGGAGGTCAACGTACTTCATACAGTGAAATGCATCTAATCATCTGTACCAGGAAGGTGCCTTCTCTGAGATCAAATCTTACAAAGGCAACAGGTTTTGCTTGCTTTTTTTTTTTTTTTTTTTTTTTTCTGGGTTCTTCCTGACCTCTTTTTGGCAGGAACAGAAACTACAATGACCACTTTGCACTGGGCATTGCTCCATATTTTGATTCAGCCAAGAGAAGAGGAGAGACTAACAAGGTCACGTATAAAACCACTTGGATTGTGCTTTCTCAAACACACTAAGGTCAGCACAAAGATATGAGGATGGAAGTGTAAAGGCAAAAATCTATAAAACTGCATCCAAATGGAATTTCGTACTCTTGGTGAGCTGAGAAATACATCTTTGATTTGATGAGACTCACAGATGCATCTAGGCCCATTAGCTTCATTTTGTACCCTGGCGCAAAATATTCTTTTTTTTTCCATTCTTGGAGAGTCAGAATGAAAGCATAAAATCATAGAATCATAGAATGGCTGGGCTGGAAGGGACCTCAGAGATCGTCTAGTTCCAACCCCCCTGCCATGGACAGGGCTGCCAGCCACTAGCTCACCAGATCAAACTGCCCAGGAACCCATCCAGCCTGGCCCTGAACACAGCCAGGGATGGGGCAGCCAGAGGTTCTCTGAGCAGCCTGTGCCAGCACCTCACCACTCTCTCAGTGAAGAATTTCTTCCTGATGTCCATCCTAAACCTCTCCTCTTTCAGTTTTAGCCCATTCCCCCTTGTCCTACCGTTATCCACCTGTGCAAAAAGTCAGTCCCCCTCCTGCCTGTAAGCTCCTTTCAAGTATTGGAAGGCCGCAATGAGGTCTCCCCGGAGCCTTCTCTTACCAATTATTTGAAGCATGTAGAAAACAAGGAGAAAACATCATTTGTACTTAGAACGGGACAAGACTTTGAGGGGAGTCGCTTTCTATCCCCTCTAATTGCCATGGAAATCCAGGAAGGGGTATGCACGTTGCTGATGTTGAAGATGGACAGAAGTAACTGAATCTCCCAGAGAAAGGTTTGTGTGGGGTGGTTACAAACAGTGCTGGCAGTTACTAGCCTCTTTGCATGCTTTGTTGAAGTGTTATGTAATGCTTCATTGTCTTTCATGACGTTTATGAGGAAGGTCAAATTTTTTTTATTTGTTTTCTGTCTCCCACAAAGTCCTCCCATTATTATGTCTACCCATCCCTGAGCCATCCACACACTCACTGTCTATAAAATCTTACTAGGTGATTAGCTGGGAATGTTTTAGTGCATTAGAAAGAAACAATCACTAGAGAGCTAAATTCAATTTCCGTACAGGGTAGTTCTTTGTCTCCTGTCACTGGAGTGCTTAACTGGGAATGTATTTGTGACAGCAATAGCCCTACAAGTTGAAGTAGCAGGGACTGTGAGGCAGAAGGAGCTCAGATAAAGATTCATGCTGCAGCTAAAACCATCAGTGAGGGTGTGCCAAAAGGGGTGGTTCTGCTCCCTTTGTCCTTGGCCATGCTCTCACTCTGCTTCTGCTGCATTAGTGAGACAGCAGCCAGGAGGTGAGTGTGTTCAGCCTGCTGAGCTAGCGGAAAACTGTTACTGCGGCTACAAATGACAGGCTTTGCATCAGATCACTTCATTGCTCTGTGGTCAGTAGACGCAACCCTGGTGAAAGGGAAATGAGGGAATGGGACCTTTTGTTTTCACGCATGTTGCTTCTAGGTAGACTGCAGACTGGTTATAACATGACACTGCGTGAAGCAGCTTGCCCAGCATCACAGAGATCTGTAGCACAGCAGGGAGCTGAACTGGGAGCTGAACCACGTTTCTGAAGTCTAAGCTAACATCCACTCCAGAGTGACATGTGAAGAGCAGCTCACTTCAGTTCACCTCTTCCATTCTTGCTGCTCACTCACTGCATGGTTCAAGGGACACACACTGTTGCAGCCTGTTTTCTCAGGACAAGGCATAGTCAATTTGCCTGTGCTGTCCAAGGGCTCCAACAAGCTGATGCCTAGAGGGGGCTGGATCTGGGGACAGAGGCTCTCAGGCTAGTAGGTCACAGCTGGGTGAGGAGGGAGATGAGGACAGCAGTGTTTTCTGGAAGCTGATTTTTTGTGGGTGTTGTCTTTTTGTCTGTATTTCTCTGATATTCTTGAACACCCAGAGGGCCCAAAGGAAGCCGCTTCCAGGATCAACACCTCTCCCCTTCGTTGGCAGTCTGTGGACACTGGACTTCCAAACTCACCATGAAACATTCCTGAAGGTACTGACAGTTTTTTGTAGTTTCATGAATTGTTTCTTATGTGTCCCTGGCTAGAAGGTAAAAGCATCTTTTTGCTCTTTCCCAGCTTCACTCTGAACCCTGAGCTTTCCAAGTAGAACTACAAGCTATGCGTCTCCCTGAGGGACTTTAGAAGGATTAAAAGTGAAATGAAAGGGATTGTAGTGAGAGCTGCAAACGCTGCAATTCACCCAGCAAGTCAAAAACAGTGCCTGGGGAAGCCTGTTACTGCAGCACCAGCTACAGGGTGGAAGGGAAGGAAAGAGAAAGAATAAGCAAAACTCATTAATGAGAGGCAGCACAGCTCTGCCTGATGAATGAGCCTTTCCTGTAGCCCTTAGTTTGGTAATACTGCCATTGGCTGCTTATGTCTTGCACACCAAGGCCCTGGAAGGCTTCGTTAGAGGCCTGGCCTGGCCACTGCAGGAGCAGCAAAGTGGGAGAGACAGCAGCACGTGGGAGATGTTACTGCTCCAGGCTGGTCCTTCCTGTCGGGGATAGGAATGAATTATTTTACTTCTAGGGGAAGGACAAAGAAAGGTTTGTTACCTGTGGTGTTAAGATTTTGAAGGCTGGGCTGAGACAATAGTTCCTCTTCCACAGAGTTCTGCTTGTTTTGGGAGGGCATTGCAAGGGTCAATTGTTATCAGAGATGTTATATGCTGCAAAGCAATGAAGCGGATAGATTCGAATCTCGAAGTGTTTGTCTATGCAAGGAAGAAGCTGCACAGATTCTGCAGTTCCTTTGGGTACTGGGTGGAATCCAATTCAGGGATTCAAGCACTTGTTTCTTCTTTCCTCTCCACCTCATTTGGGCTATTAATTAAGGTGGAAGAGTGGACTTCCAACCACTGTGACAACCATTCTGCAAATTCTTCTCTCTCCCACTGGCTGAAAACAGCCATTGCTCAAAACAAGTGACAGCAGCTAGGCACCTGATCATATTTGCATGCGTTCCAGTATGGTCAGCATATTTCGTAATCCCTGGCAACATCTTTGTTTCCAGCAGCTGCAAAGGAGGAGGCCTGCACCTACCTCCAGAGCGATGCAGTCCTGCCTACAGATGATCCTGAGCAACATAGCTGAGTTCAGCAACACATTACCAGTGGATTCCTAACAGCAAGTTGCAGAAGCCAGCACACGTGGAGACTGTGCTTAGTCAAACTCTTAACAGCTCTATAAATAGCCTGTCTTCACCAGATCCCTGAAAATCCCCAGGGCAGGAACATGCTTCTTCATCTTTCAAGTGTCCCTCATATGAGGTGTTACAACTGCTTACAAAAGAGGCACATATTTATAGATATAGTTAAATATGTGTACATCTATAGTTACTTTTTTTTTTTTTTTTTTACATATGCTGTTATACATATATAACAGCAAAAAAAAAAAAAAAAAAAAAAAAAAAAAGGCAAGCACGATCTCTATTCATCTCCCTCCTTCATTCTTTAAAATCCCTGAAAAAGATGTTCAGAAATCCTTACCTCCTATCCCACGCTGTCACAAGCTCTCACTGATGTTGTTGGCATCTGAAATCCTAATTCTTGAGCAAGGTAACACCACCTCCTCTTCCCTCCCTCTTTGCAATTCAATCTTTCTCAGCCACCCAGGGCTGAAGAGTTCAAATCTGGTCTCTGATTGATGGGTGCCAGAGACTTGATGTGTGGAACTACTGAGAACCTGTACGCCAGCAGCCTTCGGTAGGGTCTGAGCACTTTGAGGGCCACTCGTAATACTCGACACATCTCAGATGAGATACCCCAGACCGGTGGCTATGTTTGGAAAGTTTGGGTCAGCTGGCTGACTGAGTGAGATTTGGCAGGCACAATGCTCAATGCAACGGTGAGCAAACATTACCATCTAATGGCTGCTGGCGTTAATTACAACTATAATTTGTATTTTAGCAGTTCAGGCTGTTCCTTGTGTGAGTACTGATACACTGAAAAAGCTGGATGACTGGAAACCAAATGAGCATAGAAAGGTAATAAAAGCAGTGTTTATGATTTTGCTGTATACGGCAATACAGGAAACAGGTTGTTTTGGGCAAGGCTTCACTTAGAGGATGTAAGAAGAACTGTATCCAAGGGTATTTAAATGCCACAAATCTGAAAGTTAGTAGGGGAGAAGGCAATCTGAGAAGAAACTGTATACTAATGGCCACCCTTCCACGTCTTGCCTCCAAAATAAACTTAAAAAAATTTAGGTGGTCACTTATTTCCCAGACTCAGATCAGTAATACACCTGGATCGTAGCCTTGATCAGACATGGTTCAGCTGTGGACATTCAGTCTCTAAATGCACCATGAAGCCAGTGTATCTTGTGCTTGTATTTCCACATGCGGCTCTGAGAAACTTCCCCATCACTGTTGAAGAACTTGAGCCCTGTGTTAATGAGATTGCTGGTGGCACTAACACACTTGTAGGATCTGCAAACACTTATTAAGGATGAGATCAGGAACCACCAGAAAAGCTGGGTGCCTGGAGAGCCACGGGACATCAAAATTAAAGGTAACAAGTATTTGTGCAGCTGAGATGCTTGTAGTTCAGATATTTCAGGCTGCCCTCCTACCTCCTCCTCCTCTTTCTTCTGAGCAACTGTTGAGCTATTTGTTTTAATTCAACCTCAAAAGGAAAGCACTTGGTCTAAGTACCTGAGGATGTTCCTTGGCAGTCACCAGAGACAGTAATGGTGTTCCACCCTAGACTGAAACAAGGCCTATTGTACGCTGCCTTCCTCAGTCAGTAAGGTTATTTTTTCACTAGAGCTACATGGTTGCTGTGTTACCAACCTCATCAACTCAGCATGGATTCTGTGATGCATAAAGCTCTCCTGCTGGAAATTAGTTATGCTATTAAAAGATTCTCAAATCTCATCATCCGTCTTACATCTACAGGCAAAGATGGCCCATATTACAGAGACCAACATGACATAAGCGATCACAGATCTCCTCATAGCAAGCTCAGACACCACCACTATCACTTTTTGCTGGCCTCTCCTCTACACGGTGGTGTATCTGGAAGAACAAGGTAAGAAACGCACGCATCCGCACTTGTATGCGTCAGTGGCGGAGCAGTAGGCAAAATGCACATGACTCAGCTGCCCGAGTCCCGCAGTGTAAGGTGTCCTGGGCATTTTGAGTTTCTGTGTAAGAGTCTACGCATAAACTGCCTTCTTGAACACCCGTTAGCAGCCTTCCTGTTCCACAGAACAAATCCAAGAAGAGTTGGAAGCCGTCGCTGGCCCACCCCGTGCAATCGACTACAAGGACAAAACGATTCTGCCACCCACTTGCGCAGCTCCACACGGGACTGTGTCCCAGCAGCACAAGAGCAACAGGGGCTGTGCACAAGCACACCCTGGATGCCACTCTGCAGGGGCTCCCCATCGCTGGGCTGCGCCTGCCAGCACCACACCGACCCTGGGGCACGGCCGCCAACGGCAGTGGATCAATACGGACGGCACAGGAATTTTGGAACAAGTCTCCGCACACGCCACAGGCTGAGACCTCCGTGGCTTCCGGGGCGCGTGCTTGGAGAAGGCCAAGACCAAAGCCGGGGCCTTGGACCAGCGCGAATCCTCCAGCCCAGCGCCCTGCTCCGCTGCCGAAGCTGCCGCCCGCTGCAACGCCCCCCGCCGCCCC
>VXAV01003133.1:193101-232510 GCA_013399715.1 Alectura lathami | reverse complement strand
GAGGGACGGGCGCAGGCTGCGGTGGGGGGGGGCTGTCAGCCCAGCGGCTGCCCCCGGCGGAGCTGGGGGCCCAGGCAGCGTGGTTTTCTGCGGGGGGTGATCCGTGGCCCGGCGCGGGGTGCTTGGGTTTGGTCGAGCGAGTCGTTTTGCTGCTTGGTTCCGCATAAAAGCACGGGCCTGCGGTGGGCTCCGGGCACGCAGAGTCCCGCCTGTCGTTGTGGCCGTGTGGGTTTCTAGCCGCCCGGTGGCACCGGTGGCACCGGTAGTGCACAGGAGCCTAGAAGCAGAGGCTGCAGCTTGGTGTGAAACTTCACAACTGCAGGGTGTAATGCTGGCTTTGATTGTTCTTCCCCAGATTGAAAGATGATGATAGCGGAGACCATGACCAGAATGAGGAGAATAACACACAGAAAGACAGTGAGAAGGAAAAGAACGATCGAGAGAAACCACAGAGTACCACCAAGAGGAAGGTAGGGTGCTGGCATCTGCTTTCCCTCGCTGGGGCGTGAGGTGGGAGTGCCAGAGCCCTCAGTTCGGGGAGAAGGAAAATGTCCTAGAGGGCTGTGGCCTCTTAATGTGTTGTTGCTGTGGTAATGATGACGGGGGGCTTTGAATCATTTGATGGAATTTCTGAAGGTATGTCGTCTGTCAGCAGCTGGTTTCCTGAGCTGTGCTTGTGCCACTGTTGCCATAACTCTTAGGGTGGGATCCTGGTGAGTGCGTTGGGGCCTGGTTGAGGAAGGTGGATGTGGTTCTTTGTTCCCATGGTTCTGAGTTTCTGTGTTGTTTCTTTAATCTTGTGCTTATGTTATTGTGCCTGAAGTATTACGATAATTATAAACTGACATAGACAAGAAGAAAGAGATTTAAAGCGTGTTTACTCCTGGCAGCAATACCAGGTGACACGGGATGAGGGCTTTGGGGCTTTTTTTCATGTCAGTGTTGACTCCTGGGTAATAAGTTCTTGTTAACCTCTTTCATACTCCTTAGAAGACTTTTTAAATTCGAAATGGATGTTTTGGAAGTTAAAAAGACATCCCTGCCGACTGCTTGCGATTGGGTCTGCCACAGCTGACATAACAAGCTCTAAAGACAGAGTGATCCTCCCAGCGTGCTGGGTGTTGGTTGCTTGAGGCAGCTGCAGTCACCAAGGAGTTGTAATTGCTTTAGAATCATGGTTTAGTGTAAATTAGTTTTGCTCTTCCCAGAGAATAATAACTTTTTTTTCTTAATTCAGGAAAAAAATAAACTCCTGTATTGCCATTTTTAGTTTCTGTCTTTTTTTTTTTTCAAGACAGTAATAGTTAAGAATTAAAAGGAAAATTTAATAATGCTGTTTCTAATTGTTATGAGAGTTGCATATTTTTTTTTTTGACACCTCCCTGAGCTGAAGTTATTATTTCTTTAGCCATCCCTGCGCTGCAAATTGCTAATGTTCTTTGGAATAGTCAGCTGCTGTTACCCTAATGGTCCATGTCAGGCAACTAACAGAGACAGCATCTTTCTGTGAGAATGAGGATCAGTTGTTTGTTTGCCTGTGAGGGCAGAAACACGAGGACTTCTGATGCTGCAAGTATAATTGTTTCCGTTCCTGCTTCGGAGGAGTGTATAAGGGTTAAGCAAGGTTTTGTGTTCTGCAGGCAGTTGTCCCGGGGCCAGCTGAGCACCCCCTGCAGTATAACTACACTTTCTGGTACTCCAGACGAACGCCAGGGAGGCCTACCAGCTCGCAGAGTTATGAACAGAACATCAAGCAGATTGGCACCTTTGCCTCGGTGAGTGTGCATGTCCCTGTTGCACTTGTGTCACTCAGTCACGATGTGGTCATCGTGGCTGGCTTAACCCCTGTGTGCCGGGCGGTGCATGCTGTGCTTTTGCTGTCAGGAGCAGAGGAGAAGGCGTGGTGTGCCGTGGCTTACAGGTGAGTTCTTGAGCTACCTACAGCAGGTGACGTGTGCTGAGCAGTTCTCTGCCCTGTGCTAGGCAGCTAGAATAATAGAAAAATGCAAAGAACTCATTTGTAGCTTTAATCTGCTAGCTGCAGCAGGACTTGGCATGTAAGCAAGAGCAGAAAGGAAGAGCTGTGAAGCAAAGACTGTACAGCCCTCTCTGCTGTTCCCACTGTCAGTATTTCTACCACAAGGACGATGTTTGGAACAGGTGTGCTCTATATACAAGCAGCTGTTGGCCTGATGTCTGCTGCTGGTCTGGAAGTGATGACTGAGGTGTGGTTTGGTGTTGCAGCGAAGCTGGTTAGCAGGCAAACTGCTCTCCCTGTTTCCTTTCAGTGTTTATGGTTGTTTATTCCTAGAATGAAGGAAGAACTGAAGAGGCAGTGCTGGGTTATTTTATGGTGCTGGCGATGTAAAACCATCATTAAGATCCCAAGATACCCAAGCAAAATATGTCCTGCATTGTACGGGCAGCACAACCAACTGTTCGTAAGGCTAGGAAGTACATTGGCTGGTTTTTATTTATTTTTTTTATCTAGTAGTTTCTCTAGATTTTTCTAAGTCCCTTGTGAATGTTAATCCTTCTCACCAGTAAAACTCTATTTTCTGTAATGTGAAAATTTGTGAAAGTACTCCTTTAACCCTTCTGAAGGCTGCAAAAACATGCCTGTCTAGGCAGCTGGGTTGTGTTACTGCATCCACAGCGGGTGAGAGCTCTAGCACCGTGGGTCGTGGAGCTGCTGCTCCTGTTCCCCTTGTGGTCAAGTATTTCTGGCTACTGCATGATGATCTGGCAGTAGCTTTTCAGTATGTCTGTTAAATCAGTGCTTAGTAGCTCCCTAGTGGAAAAACTTCACACGTTCTGTTGTCTGCTGTTTGCTGCAAAGAATTTCTGCTTGCTGTTGTAGGCTGGAAATGGCTAGAGTTCGGGTGAGGTGGAGGGAGGCTGGCCAGGAGATCTGTTAGGGTGTTCGCTTCCAAATTCTGTTAATCGAGGGAGAACTAAGCTCCAGGCAGAGTTGTCTGAGCTGAAGCCTGGCTTTAGATTTGTTTTTTGCTTTTCAGTAGAAAGCTCTGAAAGCTTTTAAATGCTAACCACTAGAGGGCATACGTACTCATTGTAAGAACTGAATTTGCACGCTGCATTTGGCTGTATCTGGCGAAAATAGATTGCTTCTGACCCCACCTCGGTCAGGATTCATGATTATATTGGCTATAACATCAAATTCCTGCTTGGAAGGCAGAGATCAGAGTTTGGAGCAGAATTGCAGGTGCTAACCAAGTCATCAAGGTCTCTGACAAAGTACTCAGGACGATGTCTAACCCCTCCTGCTTCATTGGTGGTCTGCTCAATACCTGTTGTCTTACCGAGCAGAGGCCTCTTAAAACGTGGGAATTAGTATAATCTCTTCTGGTGCCTTCTTTTAAAGATCCAACCTCTCTGAAATCCTTTTTCATCCAGAGAATCGCAAAGGATACATGTTTTTAAGAACTAAAAATTCAGGCCAGGCTGTATGAAGTAGACACAGGGAGTGCTGTGATGAAAACTGGTGTTTTTAAAGTGGTCACAATTTACCATAGCAGGTTGTAAAGGCAAATAAGATGGATTTAAATAAAAGCTCTGAGTGGTGCCTGAAGTCTTTGAAACAGCACCAGAAAGTCTCTGTTGTCTTAAAACCTGGACACAGTAGAAGTCAATACAAAATCTGTCTCATTTGGAGGCTTCTGCAGTGTGCGTTAGAGCAGAGAACTGGCTGATGCAGGAGTGATGTGGTCTTGTATAGTGCAGGGAGGCTTGACTGTAGCTTGACACATGTCCACTAATTTAAAGTTTGGTTATTAGGATTTACAAGAGATACCTGGCAACTGTTCTCTAGAGCAAAAGTTACCTTAGCATAGACTGTTTTGGACAAACACCAAGTAATTTTTGCAGGCACTTGCTAAACATTTCAGGTGGTCACCTGCTGATAGAGTCAGTGAGAAACAGGCACCCAAGCTCTGATCCTGCTGCTGTCTTATGAACACCCTTGTGACACGAAAGTAGAAGAAAAGAGGTGAAGGTGGCTCTGGCTAGCTGTCGTGGAAAGGGAAGCTTGTTTCTGTAGGAGTTTTGGCTCAGGACGGTTTGGGCAGCCTCACTGTGTGCTTTGTGTCCTTGCAGGTGGAGCAGTTCTGGCGGTTTTACAGTCACATGGTACGTCCTGGGGACCTGACAGGCCACAGCGACTTCCATCTTTTCAAAGAGGGAATCAAACCCATGTGGGAGGTGAGTTGGAGCTCTCATTTCTGCCTTAATATTTCCTCAGGGAATGCTGGAGGAAATCTGCAACAGAGACTTGTCACTCACTGGCACTCCGGAGTTCTCTTGGCTGCAGCCCTTTCTCCTGGGTTTGCTGTAAACTTGTTCTCAGAGCTCTGGCCTGTGTAACCTGGTAGTCCTGTGATCTGCTGGCGGAGGAGCGGGCTGATGAGAGAGCTGCTGGCTGTGCTCCAGAGGACCAGTGGAAGGGGCAGCCCAGCTGAGCTCTGTGCTTCCTGCATGTTGATTTTGCCCCTTATTATTATTGCTCTGTCCAACGACAGCAGCATGGAGCTTTCCTTGAAAAGGGCTGAACCTCCTTAAGCAGAGTTCAAGACTGAACTCTAAAACGAAACTTCCTTTTTCACATGAGGAAGGAAGGAGGTGCATATGCTTAAAGCCTACAGCTGGGCGTAGAGCTGGAAAGAAGACTTGGCCCTTCATTCTCTATTTCTTTCCGAGGCACTTGCTTCTCTTGTGTTCATTTCTGTCCAAATCTGTTAAAAAGAAGATTTAAAAAATATATATATATTTGCCCAGTAAATCATTCTTCCAGTTCCTGGCCAGCTTCCAGCAATGACCAATACCATTCACAATATGGGAATTTTATGTGTTGCTCTGCAGTACCTAATTATGCTGCTTGGTCCTGAGAAATTTATATGTGGCCCTAGCTGGCAATTATTTTAAGCAAGGTATTTTATAGCCAGTTACTGCAAATACAATTTACATAAAAGGCTTAACCCTCTTCGGACTCCTAGTGAGCTAGCTGCTCTGATAATGTGTCCACCAGAGAGCCCACACGTTAATGACAGTGGAATTTCTATACAGCATTTCCCTGTAGCCATTTTGGGGGTGGAGAGGTTCTTTGATTTTTACCTCTGGCCACGGTGCCTTCTTGTATGTGCAGAAGAGGACCCTTGCTGCTGCCCTTCTCTTTGCTGCCCTCTCAAGTAGGGCTTTGTTTACGTTCCTTTCTCTTTCAAACCAGTCCTCCCTTACTGCAGTTTTTCTAAGCACATATGTGTATGTAGCTCTGCTCTTTTTCAGAATCCCTCTGTGCCTTTTCTGGGTAAAGTCAGAAGCAGTAAGCATAATGTTCCCTTGCGATTTTTCTGGGCTGCAGATCATTATTATTCTGGTAAAGGGAAATGAAATGCTTGACTGAACCGAAGCTTGTTTAACCTGAAAGAAAACTAACAATAACCATAAAACACACAATACAGCATCTGCCTCCCAGAGACTGTTCTCTTTCTAGCCTTGAACCTTCCACACGTAAAGTGTTTTGAGCAATGCCTCTTTCTTTTCTGACCCCTGTTAGTGGGGGTGGAATGCTTGAGGAGTTAAACCCAACTCTGCTTATAAAGGCTGAAGCCTAGACAACTTAATTCCTAGAGTGGGATGTTCACAACTTGGAAAACAATCATGCTTAATCAGAAAGTGTTTTACATTTCATGGGAATGTGCCACATTCCTAGAATCTCTGATGGCTTGGATTCTTCACCTTGCATGTGGCTGCTGTCATGTTTTGAGGTTTGTCTGCAGCTGACACTGCACCTTCAGGATGGGCTTTAGCACCCACATAAAAACTGGGGGGGGTTCTGGTGAGTGCTGCTGTTGGGCTGGCATTTCCACATTTGTTCAGGATTGCTTCATTAGCACTTGCTGTCTCAGAGCACACAAAGGCTTTGTTTTTCTAAGCCCTAAAGAAGCTTTGAAGCTAAAATAAATAAATTTGTTATGTTAAGATGGATTGGGCTGTCTTGCCTAGCATCTTCGAGGCGTAACCCAGCTTGGCAGAGGGGACTGCAAATGGTTTGGCTGGGGACGTCCTGTGTTGCCCAGTTCCCTCTGAGTTCTCTTCTCTCTGTTTCTGTCCTAGACCTCTCTTCTTTCCCTTCCTAACTGCCACCACTTTTACTTGTTCCTGCTTCTGTCTTTGGCTTTAGATGAAACTTGTTCTCCTGTCACCTTGTAAGATTTCCCAGCTACGGTGTTGTACGAGGGAAAGCTGCAGTGAGAGTTCTGCACGGAGGAGGGCTGCTGTTTGACGTGGTTGTGCGTTCTGTTAAGCAGGGGTGTCTGTAACAGCTTTCAGTTCGACGTGGAATTGCAATATTGAGGTGACAGATTAGGTGCTTAGCATAATTTTTTCCTTTCTTCTGATTTTTGCGTATTTCCTTGGGTCAACACAATTCAGCTGTATCAATAATGTCAGCAGCTCCCAGGGAGAGGTCTGGTCTTTCCGTGTTGACAGAAGTTGTGAGCCCTGGAAATGCTGAAGGAAAATGTTGTTTTTCAGTTTTCCACTTAATTTTAAATATCAATTTGCAAACTGTTCCCCTGCCTTCCATGTTCTTTGAGGGATTTTCCTTTTTTACAAGCAGAACTACCTATATAGGGGATCAGATAAACATGAATCGGGCTAGGGTTTAGGAATGGTTTTGGGATTCTTGCCTCTGATTCTGTATGCAGGTTGGTAGGCTGTTGTAGTCTTTGCCAGAGGGATCAAAATGCTAGAGCTCAAGTCTTCGGTGTATAGAGCGTCCTCTGAAATGCTGAGAGTCATTGTTTCATATACTTTGTATTCCAAGTAAGTGGCATACCTCCTTCAGTGCTTGTATGGGGGAGAAGTGAAAATGCCTCCAACACCAGTCCCTGGTGCCTCCCGCAATCAATATCTGCTCCCATCTGTGACTCTGCTGCCTTGTGGGAAGCAGAAAATTTACTAGAAGAAAACAAATTGATTTCTTGCCCGTCTTCCTAGGATGATGCCAACAAAAATGGTGGTAAATGGATTATCCGCCTGCGAAAGGGCTTAGCGTCGCGGTGTTGGGAGAATCTCATTCTGGCCATGCTGGGAGAGCAGTTCATGGTGGGGGAAGAAATCTGTGGGGCAGTCGTCTCTGTCCGATTCCAGGTAAGCTGTTCTGAGAGCTGGCACGTGCTGCCGGTCGGCAGGGCTACAGAAAGTGCCATCTGCTCACCCCTCACGTGCTGCTTGTAGGAGGACATCATCTCCATATGGAACAAGACAGCCAGCGACCAGGCGACGACAGCGCGGATACGCGACACGCTACGAAGAGTGCTCAACCTACCTCCCAACACCATCATGGAGTACAAAACGCACACCGACAGCATCAAGTACGTGTGGTGGCAGGGGGAGGGCCTGCCGCTGGCTGTGTGCGTGCTTGAGCAATTTGATGCAGATCACGAGGTCTGGGGGAGCTGCTCGCGTGCTTTGGGGCTGTTCAGCGCGAGCACCAAGACAAACAGCAGCAATTGTTGCTGGTGTGCTTTGAAAGCTAAATATCTGTGTCGTCATTGTGCTGTTGTTAGGTTCAATCGGTTCTAACAGTCAAACCTTTTTAGGAGTCAAGTGCTGGGCTTTGTTAGCAATCCAGCTAGCCTAGTCACTTGGGAGATGGCTGCCCACCATGGGACTGTGGCTTGATATATTCAAAGGCAAGGTTGTAGCTGGGGAGGGGGGGCAAGATCATTTGAATAAATAGAGATTCGGGGGAATAAAGTGCGGAAGCTAACAGGGATTTATAGTGCCATTAGACTTATAAATGTTCTTGGGGAAGTGCTGTGTGAATTTACAGTGCTGTACAAATGATTTCTAATCATAATAAACGTCGTATATTAAGTCTTCCAGGCCCTGGTGACAGAGGCTCTTTTACAAGACTAGAAGATCATGGTATGCAGAGAGGACAGCTGTATTTTTAAATAAACCTATTATAGCTTACCATACCAGGCCATTCAGGGTGACTTTTATTTCCCACAACGTGACAAAGAACTGTATGTATAAGTATTGGTTATAGTGAATTATGGAATTTTTTTCTGAAGTGTATTATGAACCAATGCACCAATTAGGTCATATTGATTAAATTAACACTTGGAAAGGTGTACTTGGAAAAAGAAACGAAATAAAACGACATTGATAGAGCAGTGGGCTTTCTAATCTGACCCTTAATCAGGGTCCAGGTACCTTTCATGACTTGTTTTCATTATGCTAGCTTGTGCTTTCCACATAAACACCTCTTCAGTGTGCTGGCAAAGAGTCTGGTGAGCTCAGTCCTGCCTCTAGCACAAAGCTAGATACTCGCTGCCCCTGACTTTGAGCGTGGGTCACTAGCGATAATACACAAGTTTGTTTAAACTGCATTTAGGTATTTAGTGCTCTACGTGGCCCTCCTGCCTGCGTGCGTGCGCAAGAGAAGGAAAGGGGAAATTGTTGTTGTTAAACTGAATCTTTTCCAGGCAGCTCTGGTTTCTGAAAGTTCCCATTTCTGTTGAAATCTTGCACTCACGATTTAGCCAGTAACGTTTCTCATGCACTTACTGCCAGGAGAGGGCACTATCAACTCTGTATCTGTGTTATGAGATAACCAAGGGCTCATGTGGACACATTCCAGGATGTTTTACTTCTTTTCAGCAGTAGCAGGCTGTGGTCATGTGGCTTTGTGGTGTGAGGAGGGAGACGGTTCTGTCCTCCCAGGCTCTGTAAGGAGAGCTTTGTGCTAAGCCAGTGTTCGAGCTGTGACGTTTGTTTGTGCAGCAAGCTTAGAACGGAAGCGATGTGCCCTTTCCTTTACCAACCATCCCCATCAGCGCGTTCTGGGTCACAGAATGCTGCTGCAGCAGTGTCTGTAACTGGTTTTGCTCTGACAGGCGTCAGCCCTTGAGTGATGGTGCATCCAGTGCCATGGTCCTGCTTCCCTACAGTGGTGTGACACTGTGCTTGCTGCCCTCTCTGCCCATGTAGCATCAGTTTCATTTTATTCTTCTGAAGTATGGTGCAAGAGAGCTTGTCTGAGAATAACAGGTGTTTGAGGAGTCAGGCTTAGTGGTTCAGATTACAGTTGGGAACAGTTCTTAAGTAGGAGCAGCCTGGCTCGTCTCCCACTTGTTCTTCTGTGGGTGGGAGTGATAGTCAGAAGTTGGTTTGGTGTCCTTGTGGAGCAGATCGGAGCAATTAAGCTTCCATCACGTAGGGTGTCAGGAGAGCATTTTTTCCATCGCCTCACTTGAGCTGCAGCACTCTGATTTTTGTACTCTCCAGCAATTCCTTCTAACGGCACTGGTGTAAATTCAGACCAGGGCTGTTTGTCAGCAGGGTTTCTGTGTAGTGGTGCATGGACCGACTTACTGTGCTTTACTTGGTACCAGCACTCGCATGGAGGAGTCGCAGGCAGTAAGCGGCGGTGGCTGCAGGGAGGTGCTGGTGCCTGCTTTGCTGACAGAGGACAGCCCCGGCTTTCAGTCTGACTCTGTTTGGCTCTGCTTCATATCATTAAGGGTTTCTCACTAATGAAGAATCTCTTGTGTAACTAGTTCTACCCTCCGTGAAGGCTGGCTCCTTTTCCTCGCCCATCGATCAAGCCCTGCCCGTCACGAATAAACTCCACTTATGCTGTGCATGTACCATGTGATTTATGACTCAGGAGGGCTTCCTAGCCAGCACTCAGCATTCACACTCTGGCTGTGTTTTATGAAAGGCTCTAATGGAAGAGCCGAGCTGTAGGCTTTGTCAGACCTGCCTTTCTAGGGGAGCTTGTGGCATTTTTCATTTGTATGGACTGCATCTCTCCGCTAGAGCTCTGCTCGTGTGCAGGGTTTGATTGGCATTGATTGTGCTTCAGGGAGGGGAGCGCGCGTAGCAAGAAAAGAGCAGGCGTTCCTCAGAACCTTGACTTTTAGGTAGTGAATTGACCTGGATTAGCTTTTGACACACTGTAAATGAACACTTGGGTAGAAATTGGTAGCATGCCCCTCGCTGCGGAACCTGAGCACTGTGTTTCAGGTCTTACACGTTCCTTTTGTGATGTTGCATTTCGTATTAACTCATTTTTAGACACCATTTTTCATGAGTTGTCAGTGAGGCTGCAGCCCCCTTTGTTTCAGAAGGTGGTGGTGCTGCCAAGCTGCTTTTGAAAAGCATCTGTTGCTTTGCAGTTATTCCAAGCAGCTATTCTGCATTCTGTCCCTTCTGCTCCCGGTGGTGGGGCTTGTGCATTTAGCTAGGTAAGCAGATCTTTCATTGCAATTTTGCCATGTTCGTCCTTTCTCTCGTGTGTTATATTGACAAGCTGCCTAAATCCTCACAGTGGAAGGGTCAGCCTAGTCTGTATTAATTACCAATCTTGCTAGAAGAGCTCGAGCAATCTCCTGGACTCTTCTTAATTCCAGGGGATTTATAGTACCTTAGACTGCTGAGCACCTGAAAAGAAGGTATGTGCCAGTTTGGGGGCTACCTTGTTTCAGCAGCTGGAGAGAGGTCGCTCCTCTTTGTTCCCTGAGAGGTGCACTCACCTGAAGTGAACAACTTGAAAGGTTCTGCTCATCAGCATTGTTAACCTTGGAGGTGACATGGTGCAGCAGTGATGGAGGGTTATGGACGGCAGCACTCTCCGTGGTTTGCAATTAAGGAAAAAAGCACAGAAGTTCTCTTTTGCTGTCTTAGGAGAGGTGTACAGTGTGGTTTATAGTTTTTTTTTTTTTTTTTTTTTTTTTTTTTTTTTATTTGAAGGCAGAGCTGTTTCCCACAGCCTGGTTGTGTCTCAGTGAAGCCACTGAAAATACTCGGGGATCTGTTGTGGGAGCGTGGTGGAGGGGAGATGGTCACTGTAAGTTGTTTCTGTTTTTTTTTGAGGGTTGCACCATTAAGTTCTTAGCTGTCTTACATACCCCTGTGCCCTGCCTGGGGTTTTCAGCCTTTCTTTTCTGTGCTGTGTGGTCAGTCACCATCGCCTGTGCTGAGAGCTCCCACTGCAGTGCTACTCAGGAGGCCCGGGAGAGTTCAGCAGCATTGCTTCATGTGACAGGAGAGACAAGACATTCATTGTGTGGCCATACTGCAGTCTTCCACTGAGCTGACTACTCTGGAAATATTTGGGTTGCTGTGTGACTTTATGGATTGTCTTGTCAGCTCTAAAGCAAGGCTGCTTTTTCTGAAAACAAAGCTTCAGTTATTTGTAAGTGCCTGCTGCAGTGAGAGCTGAGCAGGGTATAAAACTCTCCCTTCCTTTCAAAGTCACCACTGATAACTAATGGGATGGCTCGAGTAAATGGGAAGAATAGTTGATCTTAATAGGGCTGGCACTGGGTTCATTGCACTGCAGGCAGCTGGAGGAGATGGCCTTGGGCAATATTTTAGCTAGGAAACAGCAGATAATCCTAGGGAGGGAAGGGTATGCGCTGCAAGAAGAGTGCAGGAGCAAGGCTCTTGTAACATAAAAATAAAAATTGGGGGATGAGGTCTTGAATCCAAGGGAAATGTGACAGGAGAAATCCTCAGGGAAGTGGTGGATGTATGGCCAGCTCAGTGTTGCGGAGGCAGCAAGCTGGAGATGGCAGGCTGGTGAGAAGTCCCCTCTGTTGCACTGGAGTTCAGCTAGTCCTGTAGCTGTTAGGTGAACTCTGTTGCTTTTGTGGCACTGGTTTTCATTTGCTTGCTCTTCCCAAGAACGTTAGGAGCTGATGCTCTTCAGCCCTGCTGTCCTGTTGTGTTCAGCTGCACCTTAAGTGGTGTGGGCAGGGCTCCCCGTGTCTGAAGTGCACAGTTTGCAGGTGGGCCCCAGGCTCGCTGTCTGGTGCCCGGCAGTGGCATGGCAGGCTGTCTGCAATCTTGCCAGCTCTAGAGGGCCGTGTTGCTTCACCCTCATTCCATCAAGTCTCAGAACAGGAATAAAAGAGCGGTGAGGTTCCAGATCTGATAGCTGTCTGGTAGCTTATCCTGAGTCATAATGCATTTATCACTCCATTCTCTAATTCCAGGAACATTTCCGGGTGCTGCAGGTCTAAGAGCACTTCCTTATGGGCTCACTGACTTGTTCTTTGTCACTTCTTCAGAAGTACCTGTGACTTTGTAAAAGGCTCCTGTATCTTGATGGCCTGTCTCTTACCAAAGAAGCCCCTGTAATCTGCTCCGTGTTTCTTTTCATGGAGGTCAGTTCGGATGTGTTCGTTTCAAAGTCGTGATGGCTTCCCAGCTGGCCTTTGTGACAGGTACTGCCAGATACATGAAGGGATTATTGCAGGCTACAGGAATATCCTAGATTTTCAGAGTTCAGCCAGGAAGAGGCTGTGCTGCTCTGGACACCATACTGCAGAGAGCAGAGGCTGCACACAGACTGCTGGAAGAGGCAGACCTCGGTGAGTGCTGTGAGAGTAGCATGCACTGTGAGCTCTCTATCTCTTTTTTTTTTTTGGTCTGGGGAAGGAGGTGTGAGAGAGGCAAGACTGCGCAGAAAAATACTGAAGGGGAACTGCTGGGACTTTGAGAAAACTACCAGTGCTGCTTGCACAGTTGAGATTTGGGAAGTTCCTTCAAGCTGCTGTGGCTGCTCTTCCTCTTTTTGTTGGAGTCTCTGGTGGTGGGACCTTTCTCTTTGTTTGGTTTTTTCCTCCAACTTGATGAAGATAAAGGGGGCCCTGCTTGCATCCTGACCCTGGGCAGTTGGGGGAAAAGTGGGGAACTTCAACAGTTGTGGGTCAGGGATGAGCGTGGAGGAGCAGCTCTGGCTGGCTTTATTTAGCCTGCTAATGTTTGCACTTCCCATCTGTTCAGTGGGAATAACCTCAGTGCTGGGGATCAATTCGCTGAGTATCCGAGCGCCGCACAGACAGTATAGCACTGAGGTACTAAAAATGTCTATACATAAAAATAACCTCTTAGATCGTCTGGCACTGTGCCTTTGGCACACCACAGATCATAAAGATGCTGCCAGACAAAATTAACTGGCAGCCTTATTCGGTACGAAATGGAGAGCAGTTTGCTCCGTTAGCATCGTTTCGGTGCATTAGAGCAGGCACATCTTGGTGGGTTTTTTCAGTCAAGTCAGCAGATAGTTGGATTAATTAGTAGTATAATATGTATGAGGGTCTTAGCTTAAAAATTCTTGGCTGGAAGATTTTTCTCTGTGTGTGAGAAGGACTTGGCAGCTGAAGGACTACGTGCGTGATGTTATGAGATGTTGGAAGGGAACTCCTTGCTTTGAAAGTGGTAGTACATTAGCTGTTATGTTGGCAAATAATCTGCCCTTGTGTCCCTTCTGTAGGGGACAGAAGGTATGGGTCTGGGGAGGGCTGCCGCAGAGGAAAGGGAAATGTGATTATGGGTGGTGGAAGTGTGGTAGAAATGCAGGGAACAGGAGGTTGAAGGGAAGATAGGAAGGTGGAGGCTTTAAGGAGGCTGGGGGTGCGGGTAGCTTTCCAGCTTGCATTCGGTAGCTGAGAGGAATTCCAGGCAGAAGTTTGTCTTCCCCCTAGCTCTCTTCTGGAGAGAGACAGTGTCCAGTGCCGTGTGCTGACTGGGTGACAGGCAGCTTTACTTGGCCCTTTAGGGTGCCGTGTGCTGACTTTATCAGAGGAGACTTGGGGGAAGGCACCCAAGTGCTGCTGCCTTGCTTCGAATGAGCCACCTGTGGGTGTGTCTCTGTCCCCCAAGCAGCGTTCTGCTGTCAGGCTGGGTTGCACATCTGACCTCAGCAGTAATCTGTGAGATGCCTTAGCAAGACCTTCTTCTGCAGGCTTATTCAGCCTCTATTATTCAGCCTTTATTTAGCCCTGCGCTTTCCCAGCTGAGTGCTGAGAGAAGACTGGTGTGCCAGTGCACGCCGGCTGTGCCTGGTGTGCTGTCCCTACAGCACCCTTTGCTATCTGCTTTTTCCCCTCACATTTCCTGCAGCTTTGAGGGCTGGTGCCCGAGGATCAGCTCAGAGGTTACACGTGGCTCTGGGGCACTGGTGGGTGACTGGGATGTCCATCCTAGTCCAGATCAGGAAGATTTTGAGCTCCCGTGGGTGCTCAGAAGAGGGATTTTTGATCGCTTGAGAAGAGGGATTTGCCATCCTGCCTTGCATCACAAACTCCAAGTCAGACATCATGGTGACAAGTGTCTGGCTTGTGCCCTCTTGCTGTGTTCCCAGCGAGGCTGCCTGCGTGCGGTGTGCAGCCTTTCCGAGTACCCATGACATGTGCTCTGCTGGTGTATTCTCTGTTTTTTTCAGCCTTTACTGGAAAGAGCACGTGACAGCTGAGTTGCATTTGCAAATGACTGTGTAAGGCTCAGGTAGGAGCCAGGCTGTGGGTCCATTTTAGGCACAGATGCTGACTAACACAGAGTTGCCGTTTCTGTACTCTCCTGTTGCGTTGCAGGGGCCCGATGTGACAATGCAGAAAACAAGATGCGAGGTAGCTGCTGAGTACCAGCAGCAAATTCTGTGGGGCAGCCTGGGTTTATGACTGACCTGGGTTCCCTTCAGGGTCCCTCCAGCTCCACAGGACTTTGGGCTTGGTAAATGGCTTGGCGTGTGCAGGGTGTGGAGAGCTGTGTGATTCTTTGATGTCTCTGATCCCAGAAGATAGCAGTCATGCTCACGTTGATCTCAGCATCGTCTCCCTCAGAGGGGCTTTCAGAATGCTGCCTTCCTAAAACAGGCAGCAATTTTTCAGTCTGCTGACTTTGTCCATCGGTAACGTTCTCTACCAGGGAATGCAGTGCCAGGCCTGTCCCTCTAACTTGTCTGAAAGCATTTTCATTTCAAATAGCTCTAGAGTTTTTACTGGCTTGTCATTAACAGTGCACGTTTACAAGAGGAGGTGAGACTTTCTAGAAGCAATTGGGTGCTGCTGCCCGATGGAAGAGTGGCCTAATAGCTAAGCCGTATGGCGTTAAAAGAAGACCCTGTTGTGGGAATTACTGCAGATATGTGGTGAAGCACAGGCCAGCAACTGGCTGAGTTTAACCAGCCAAGGAATGTGATAATCCTCCAGAAGTACGTAACATCGGCCCTTTTATTAGCGATAGGAAATGAATATTCCATTTGCGCCTGGGAAGGTCATACCTGTCTCTGGATATTAATGTGGCTATCTCGCCAGCAGCCAGTGGGAACGCTTCTGTCTGTGCAGGACGTTAGAGCCGCCTCGCGCTGTCAGATGTTTGGCTGGGTTTTAAGGATGCTTCTATCCACTAGAGCTATCAGAGGATATTGCCTTGCTCTCTGAAGACAAGTGCCTTTCAAACGCCATTGAATGTTTCTGCTCTCGTTAAAAGTTAAGAAGCCTTTGATCTGAAGTGCTGTTTTTTTGGTTTTTGTTTCATTTTTTTTTTTTTTTCCCTCTGGCTTGCCAGGGCCTGGGAGGAGTTTCATGGCCTGGTGAACAGCAGTGGCCGCTGATCGAACGCTCCCCCTCCCTCTGTCACGCCCAGGGTAGGGCCTCATCTTTCTTCCTATGTGACTTCATGGCATACCTCTCAGCTTCCAACCCTCTTCCTGTGGGCTGGCGTGTTTTTTTCCTCTTGCCTTGCAGGCCCGGTGGTGGGCCCATTCCACTACTGGCTCTTTCCCAAAGGTCAAAAAGATGTGGTGGTTTTTTGTTTTTTGTTGCTTTGTTTTCTTTTTTGACCAAAGACACCAACATTCACAGTGGTCTGCGTTCACTCAGCATTCTCTGTTGCAATGCTGTGTGCTGTTTTGCTAATGTGTCCTTCCACCGTGCAAGCCAGCTGTATCCCAGACCTGGTCCCAGGAGGCTGAGAGGTACGTCTTCAGCTTGGGTCTGCTGCCTAGGGCTGTCTGTTAGCAGCTGCGGAGTGTAAATGAATGCTGAGCACATCGTGGGATGGACACTGGGAGAGGTGTCTGGAGCTTGGCATACGTGCCTTCGCTCTTGACAGCGGGCTGGGGCCGAACAAATTAGTCTGTCAGTAACGCTTGTTCAGGAAGGACACGGTAGCTACTGTATTTAGAAATAATAATGCTGTGGCAAAGGAGTGGAAACCACCTGCCACTTCTGGTAATGGCAACCAACCAGGTGCAGAGACAGTAGCCAAGGTGAGCTCAGTGCTTTTGTGAGCCTTACTGCTCTGATAGTTCCTCCCCTCTAAGGCCCACCTCCCTGACAGCAGGCCCTTCCCTTACAAAGGGCTAGCACGAGGCCTGGTGATGGTGACTGTATCTGGGGTAGCCAGGTGGGATTCTGTTGTGTTGCCAAGTGCCAGGGCAGAGGAACCTTTCTGAAGAAGTGATCCATAGCCCAGACCCCCACCCTACCCCAACCCAGCTGAGCTCTGAGGGGCCACTGGCCCCTGCTCCCCAAAACCTCCTTCCACAGCTTTGGGCAAGCAGTGCTCTCATAGCTTGCTCTGAAGTCATGGGTGGAAATAATATCTTTCTTTCCTCACAGATTTGGCTTTTTGTGAGGATCAATGTTTACAAAACATTACACAAGCACTTAACAGTGTTTTCATTGTTAGAGGACGTTCAAGTGACCTTCCAGAAGAGAAAACCAGCTCACTTCATGAGATACCAGTCTCAGAAGGCAGTGCATGTGCCGAGTGGATAGGAAGACAGTGACAGAACTGATTTAGTTCTCAGCTGTATTGAGTTGCCTGTGCTGACCAGGGAGAGCAGCAGTGAGCAGAGGGCTGGGGGCTTCCTGATGATGGTGAAAGGAGGGGAGATGTAGGAACTGTTCAACAATTAAGCAGAGTGTGCCATCCTCCTGAGGTAGATGGCACAGGTGAAAGTACAGTATGGGATGAAAAGTCACATTGCTGTTGCAAATTAACTGGAATCCAGTTAATGAATCCTGAATTGTGTTCCCAGGTGGCAGCGCAGCCTGCTTCGCTTGCAAGTACAAAGGTGAACCCCAGTCCTCTACAGATGGCCTCCAGCATGGTTTTTGCTGTCAAGTAGTAGCAGAGTAACTTGTTTAACTCTCCTAAAGAGTGTTTTTGACTTCCTTCTGCTCCTCCAGCTCGCCTCCTGGAGCTGTTCCAGCACACAGTGTGATGTTACAGCTACCACGTGGCTCTTAGCAGCCCACAAAGCTAGCTCAAGGGTTTAAACAGGGTTTTACAGCCCTGCAAGCACCTTCCTTCAGAAGCTATGAGCTGCCTTCGCTCTTCAGCAAAGCTGTGCTAGTTTGGTTTGATGTGTGCTGGGGCATCCCTAGGTGTTTGTTTTGGGCAACTTTCTGCCCTGCCCTGTTAGGGGGAGGGGTGCCAAACCCATCCTCCCCAAATCATTGTCATCTCCTTTAATTCCATTTGGATAAAAAAATTAATAATAATAAAATTAAACAAAACGAAAAAACCATTAATGAGTAAATATGCTCTGCCTATTGCTGCTGCTCACAGGCCAGCAGTCAGCATTAACAGAGGTTCTGTTACCTGCCCCATCTTCAGTCACTGCCGCATCCTGCAAGACTATGCAAATGATGGTGGTGGACCAGCAGTCCTTCCCTTGTCAGCAGCCCCGTGGCTGTACTCATGTGAGTAAAGCTGCTGGAGAAACAATTCTACTTAAATTTGGGGAAAACATCGTTTTCAGGTTAAATATTCTTTTAAGGTATGAGGGAGCAGAGGACTAAACTTGTTGATAATGGGACAGAAAGAGCCTGGATACCAAGTGCGGAGGCAGAAGACTGGACTGCCGGTATATTTGTGCTCCAAGCAGCATCCGTGAGGACAAATATCCAAGAAGGAAGAGATCTTGCAGTTTGTTTACATCTCAGAATCTGTCAGGGAGGTTTGCAGTGCTATCATGTGCTTTGGTCACAAGAGAGAACACTTTTTTTTCTTCCCAATGAATGGTGAGGAACCAAGATCTTGTGTTCTGGAGCAGCAGGCTGGCTTAGGTGGAAAGTCTCTAGTCAGAAAGCAGATCTGCTTAGGAGGCTTAACAAGCACTGATGGGGGTGACTTGCTGGGGTGGCAGCACTGGTAGCCTTGGTGGGAGGAACCATGGGGTGCTGCTATCTGAACACCACACATCTTTAACCTCTTTCTTCCATCTATTTTCCAGGGATAATTCAAGCTTTCGAAACACAAAAATCACATTGTGAGAACAAGAGTTGGCACTACGCTCCTCTCTCCGTGTCGAAAGCGCTGAGAGGTCTCCACCAGTGCCCTCCGACCTCTGAAGGGACTCATGGGCCACTCTCGCACTCCTCTTCGGAGGAAGGATCCATCTGAAGCCCTCCAGCAGCGGTGATGATAGAGGCTGATTTTGTCATACACAAACTTTTTTAGCAATGGGGCGGGAGGCCAACCTTTCGATCAGCAGCGTGCCCTTGGGGCCGCATCTTGCAGCACTTTCCTCTCTTTCTGTACACGGCATGCAGGATCTCTGGGATTCTGCCTTGACGTTGGAGCCTTTTGCTGAGGGACACCAGTATTACAAATCTCTCTGCAGCTGGGAGGAGCTTCCCAGTTGAGAGTCAGCCCCATGGTTTTCAAATGCCCACTTTCAGCTCTGCCAATAAATTATTGGGTCTCTTTGTTTCTTTGTGTTTTTTTTTTTCCTACTTTGTCTGAAAATAGAGGAGTGGTATTTCTATTTCTCTAGTCTGTGGTGAGGCCCTAGGGCTGCTTGTGGTAGGGCATCTTTCCCTGAGCTTCCCACCTACATGACCCCCTGCCCCAAAGCAGCAAAGCATCCCAAATGCCAATGGTGCTCAAATCTCACTGTATTTATGGAGTTAGGTGGGCACATGTGTTACAGATGCAATATTTTGCCTAAAAAATGAGGTGGTTCCTTTGCCCCTTCTTCATGTGCCCTGGTTAGCAGTGACTTGCACCCAGCCTTCCTTGGATGGGAGAGGGCTGCAAGCTGCCCTTAAACTAGGACAAAGAGGTGTTTGGTATCACTGTTGCTTTGCTCCAGCTGTCTCAGTGGAGAACCATCACGAAGAGCTGAGTGCTTGGCTCTGTGGGTGGCTGAGCTGGGGTGCTCTGTGGTTTGCAGGTCTCCAGCCATCTGGGAAACTGGACCCCAGTGGCTGTAGTGTAAGAGGGTGATGACCTGGGCTGCTGCTTAGAGCTGTGTGGAGGCTGTGACCAGAAGGAGGACTGTGAGTGACCCCTGACTCCTGTCCTCTGGGTAAGGCTGGGCTGATGGGTTGTTGCTTGGGAAGCCAGCATGGCTGCAATTCAGATGCCACGGAAACAATAGGAGCTAATTATTTCCTCTGATTCTGCTTGACTACAACACTAATTGTACTCATTAACAGCTTTAGCCTTTCCCCTCTTCCTTGGGGAATCACACAATTGCCTTTCATGTTTAACAGAGCCTTTGCATTGGGCCTGAGGGGCAGGCTGCGGCCAGAGCTAGGGCACACCTACTGCCCTGTGCTCTCTGCGCGGTGCCTCAGGAGAAGGGGCGGCCGTGCCCAGTTCAGCAGTGACCACAGAACCAGCAGCCTTAATTTTCTGAGACAAATTCTGGCTTTGGACCGGGAGACCTTCAGCCTCATGGCTCCAATTGCAAATTCCATGTTATTACTGAAGTTTAGACTGAAAGCAGCCAGGACCAGCAGAGAAGACAGCTTCAAATAATCGATCTTCTGAAGGACTTGTTTTCCTCGTTGAGGGTTTCAGTCCCAGGCAGCCTCTGGAAGCGTTCAGCACGGTGACAGCAATGACTAACCGCCCCCCGCAGCCACGCAGCTTGTGCCTTCTGGCATCTGGCTGGGCAGGGGAGCAAGGCCGTTTCCCTGGCTGTCGCATCACTCTCCGTGTTTCTAGAGCCCCCACGGCCCTATTCCTGTTCTTGCCACTTGTTTGCCACCAGCTTTCAACCAAGTGCTCTTTCCCAGGCGCAGTTTGTTTTCCCTGCTGTGATCAGGTACTACTACGGCTGCTACTTAAAATTCCTTTTAAATACAGCTCTCCCCTGCTGCTCTCTGGTATTTGTTAGGGGGATTTAGTTGTAATTACATTTTGGTGATCTAAGCAAAAAATAGCCTTGCGAGGCAAGGCTGAAACACTAGCTGCGGGCTCCTTTCATCCGCAGTGCATTTAGCTGCTTGCAGATGACATCACTTCGGGCTTCAGTCCTGTTGTTGTGCCCAGCTGCGCACCGTGTCCACCTCTGCTATTTCACGCGCTCGCCCACTTCTCGCGTCTGATACCCCGCGTCTAAGCTGGGGCTGATGAGCGCAGGCTTGCTATTAAATCTGAAAGTGCTGCAGTCCTGCTGTGCTCGCCCTTAAATACGCATTACAAGTGAGATGCAGAAGAGCCCTTCCCTGGGGGCCGTTCCTCCCCTCCGCTGCTGCTGTGGTTGAGATTTGGAGGAACTCGGCATCGGTTCCCCTTGCGCAGGGAGCGCGCTGGCTGGGACGTGGGGTGTGACCTCTTTCACTCTAAAGGTTTCTGGGAAAACGGGTGCTCTTTGGTGTGAAGCACTGGGCTCGGTGCTTCCCTTGGCTCGGAGAGGCGTGGGTGCAGATTGGTTTCTGAGCAGTGCTTTTGGGTGGTGGTCTACTGTGTCCTGCTGGGTGAAAGGATGGGTTGTTTGGGAGAGGAAGGAACTGCTGTCATGCTCTAGAAATAAGTTTCAGATCTTCATTCAGGAAGCACGCCTGTGGTGAGTCATGACCTTCCCTGCTCTCCTCCTAAAGGTTTTGTCCACCCTTAAACTTGCTCAGATCCCTGTGTAGCAGCCTTGGAGGATACCAGCAGCACTTGGGACCCTTGTGTATTCCCCGGGGGATGCTGGGCTGTGCCAGACTTGTGAGCCCTGGCTGTCTGCCCGCGGGTGGTCCAGACGGGGCTGGCGGCTGGGTTGGTCTTGGTTGGGGCTTCAGGGAGCCATGATGGGAGCACAGGGGGTGTGTCTAAGCTGGAGGTAAGGAGGAAAACTGTCTCCTGACCCAGGAGGAGAAGAAAGGAGTCCCCAGTTTTGAGGCAGAGCAGGTGGGTGATGCTTGGACTGGGGGGATATTGCTCTCCGTTTGTTCTTCTTGATGGGGCACAGGCATCTGGGGTTGATGCCGGGCTGAAGGGGCTTTTCCCTTCTCGCTGCACTCACCCTGCTGCCTCCCCCCAGCACCCTGCAAGCTCTGGGCCAGGTAACCTGCAGATGTTCCTTCCACCAGAGCTCACCAAGGCTGCACCTTCCTGGGGGGAGACAGCCTGGGGGCTGGGGACGCTTGGCCAGGGCACCCCGTCCCTTCAGCCACAGTGGGACTGGGGACAGGACATCTCTGTGGGGGCACAGGGACACTGTCTGCTGGCTTCTGTTGCAGCCTGGTAGCAAGCAGCTCTCAGTGCTCAGCAAGCTGCAGACTATCAGAGACCCCCCCCTCCTAGTTCCAACCACTGCAAAATGAGGCCGTGTCGCTGTGCTGCTCTGCTCTGCTGTGACAAGCGCTGCTGCTGGCGTTCCCAAGCTGGCTTCTGCACCCCCCCCTGCCAGGAGTGACAAAGCTGCAGGTCCCAGGGGTCACTGAGGGGCAGGGGGGGACGCGGCGTTGCTGAGGCAGGGGAAGGGGCCATGCTGGGCACAGGGGATGAGGTGCCGAGGTGATGCTCGTAGTGCAGTGGGTGCCGAGAGGCACCTGTCCCCACAGATATTTGGGTGTCCATGCCCACGTTCTTCCCCACCCAAAGGTGCTTATTTGAGCTTGCCAGGGAGCAGGGTCAACAATTCAGCTGTCCCCCAGAGCAGTGGCTAGGGCACAAATGGAAGGAGGAATTACCCATCCCCAGTCCCATCTGTGGCCCCGTTGCTGCCCCAGCGCAGGTGGCCGTATCCCTGATTCCTGTCCCATCGCCACCGTGGCTGTGGGGATGCCAGGGGCTGCGTTTGCCCCGGGTTTGGAGCTGTGGATTTGCAGGGAGAAATGTGGGTCTTGCTGCCAGCACTGGTGCATGGCCCATGGGATACCTGACTCAGCACCTCCACGCGGCGCTGGGAGAGGGCTGTGTGGCCCGGAGGTCTGTGGCCAGCCTGCGCAGGCAGCAGGTGGGCATTGTGTCTGCCCCCAGCGGAGTGCCACCCTCAGGGCTGCGTGACCAGGGTAACCCCACCGCTGGGCACAAAGATGCCACAGGAGCCCACGAGACCACCATGGGATTTACTTTCACGTTCAGCACTACCACAGCCACCCCAAGCTCCCCGTCACCCTGCTGCAGGGGGTGGTAGAGCCCCGCCACCCTGGTCCTCCCCCAGCGCTGCACTTGGCACACGAGTCTGGGGACACCCAGCCCCTGGCACTGGTGCTGGTCACTGGGGCAGGTACGGCTTGGGGTCCCCGGGGAAGGGCAGGGCGGGCGCCTGGTTGAAGTGAGCCATGAGGAAGATGCCGACGGTGCCGCACACAAAGAGGGAGGCCATGATGCAGAAGCAGACACGGTCGATCACCCGCCCCACCAGGATCCACTCCTCGTTCTCCTGCCGCCAAGCGATGAGGGGATGGTGAGGGCCATTCTCACTGTCCCCGGCTCCCCCGTGCCACTCCAGCCCTGACTCACGCTGCTGAAGTCGTTCTGCTCCCGTGTGGCGTTGGCGATGTAGTTGCAGGCGTCGACGCAGGCCCGGATCTCAGGGCTCACCTCCTCCAGGCTCTGGCAGAAATCCTGGGCGCAGCCGCTCTCCAGGCCACGTCCTGCAGGCACCGCATGTGACCCAGGGCACCGGTGAGCACCCACCTGCCCTGCCCCAGGGAGATGCCAGCCTGCCTGGGGCACTCACTCACCGATCTTCTCCAGCACAGTTTTCATCAGCCCATCCCTCTCCTTCTGCCTCTCGAAGAGCAGCTCGGTCCGGGCTTTCCAGAGCATGTACTCATCGGCTTTCACCATCAGCCCCAGGGAGCTGCGTCTTCGGGCGGCTCGCGGTGGCCCCGGTGCCTCCTCCGGCATGTGCATGCCCAGGTAGCGGGGCAGGAGGTGCAGGCACACCTGGGTACAGTGTCACCAGCAGGTACCTGATCCCCCCAAACCACCCAGGGCACCTGGTGTGTGTGATTACATCCCTCTGTATTGCCTGGAGCATCCCCATGGGGTACCCTTGTGCCACTGGGCACCTGCTGCTCCCTACGGTTCGGTGGCACAGTGTGGTCCCCTGGGGACATCTGGGGGGTCCCTGCCTCTGGTTAAGGCTCACCCACCACCCCACACTGCAGGGGAGGACCACAGATGCCCACCCCATTCCCCATGTGTAAGGGTCAGGGGGATGGTACCTGGCGCACCCTCTGGGACATGGTGTGAGTGTTGGGCGTTCTCAGTGAGACGTTGAGGACGATGACAGCGTTCACGACGATCACCACCGTCACCACCATGAGGAAGGTCAGGTACCTGGGGAGGGGACCTGGGGCCTCAGCAGCCAGTGCAGCTGCTGGGCTACAAGCTATGGGAGATCTGGTGTGGGGCTGGCGAAAACTGGGCACCAAGTGTGGGACATGGGCACGTGGCAGCCCTGTGCCAGCCCTGCACATGGAGAGGTGGGATGTGGCTGCCTGTGAGCCCTGGTTCCCTGTTCCTTGCCTGCTGTGACAATTTGCCCAGGATATGGTCAGGTTGGGGGTGACGTCCATGCTCGAGTCCTCCCCATGGCACCTGGAGAACCTGCTGACATGGTGTGACCCCCACCCTCCTGTGTCACTTACTTCCCAATGAGCGGCACTGCCTGGGAGGTCTCAGGCACCTTCTGGGCAATGAGGAAGAGGAAGACGGTCTGGGCCAGGAGGACGTTGATAGAGACGGTGCATTTCTGCCCCCCCGCTGCCAAGAAAGAGCAAAGCGGAAGGTTGGCACGGGGCGATGGTGTGGGCATGGCACTGCTTTGCCAAAGGGCCTGCCCTGCTCCAGTGCTGAACCAACCATGTCCTGCATGAGAGCCCAACCCTGGGGTAACCAGAAATTCTCCCCAAATATCGCCGGAGTGGGCGAGAGGTGGCACAGCTGGAGATGAATCCTCCCTTGTCACTGCCCCCCTGCACACACCCCTGTGCCCACCACCAGCGCGGTTCCACCGTACCTTTGGCGGGCAGAAAGTAGACCAGCACGGCCATGGAGGAGATGAGGACACAGGGCACGATGATGTTGATGATGTAGAAGAGGGGCTTACGTTGGATGATGAGATAGAAGACAACCTGCTGGTACTGGATGTCATCTGGGGTGAAGTGCCCCGAGTTGATGATTTTCCGTGCGGGGCGGTGCTTGATGGCCCATTCGCCGTTCTCTGCCACGTGGCGATGCCACCACGTGAGTCCCCACGTCTCGCTGGCACCGGGGCTGCCAGCCTCCAGCCCAGGTGGCAGGAAGCGGAGGGCTGGGCATGGTGCCAGGAAAGGTGCCAGGGCCACGATGGGGAGCTGAGCACCGAGGGGTGCTCCAAAATACCCCTGGAAGCTATAGGAGGGGACACCTGTGTCCCCTCGGGGACGAGTTATGTGCAGGACTGGGAGTCCCCCCAGCGCCCCGCCACCAGGCAGCTGTAGGGAAGCCAAGCGTGACGCTTTATTAAGGCGCGTTGTTTTCCCCCGCCGTCTGCGGGAGCGATAGATTTTTCCCAATCAAGACGGCAGCTCGGGCCGGTAATGAAAAAATAAATCTCGCTGCCCAAAAAGCATTTTGTTCCTTCAATATGCAATTAAAATGTGATGGAAAACGTCATCGTTTGGCCGTGACAGCTACGTTCCCAGCATCAATCAAGCTGCCGGGAGCAGCTCTCTGGGAAGGACTGCCAGGCGGTGAGTGCTGCCAGCCAGGGGGGGCTGGAAAAACAAATCTCTCCCCCTCTCCTGCTTCCACTAATAACTTAAGTGCCCATGTAATGATAAGGGCTGCTAGCAGCCCCCCTGCCACCCGATTTTGGCAGCCACCAGCGTTGCAGCAGGGTGTGGAGTCCTTGGGATGCTGGGGGTGGGAATGGGGTTACCTGTGAAGGCCTCGGGGTCAATGAAGATCCACTCCACAGTCTGGCCTTCCTCCACCGTCAGCAGCAGGTTGATTTCGTTTGCGCTGTAGGTCTGGGACCTGGGGAGGGACAGAGGGGTGCCACCGGCTGGCATGCAGCTGGGAAAAGGGTGACAAAGTGACACTGTGTCATGCCAGCCACCCCCAATGCTGCTTTGTGGGTGTGTGGCTTGGCCAAGGTGCCTCTCGCCACCGATGGTCACTGGGTGCCAGGGGACAGGTCGGTGGCACTCGCCCGCTCTGCGCCAGCCCTGGGGCAAAGGGGGACATCCCACATCTGTCCTCATGGGGCCGCCCACCCCCCCGTGGGGTGCTCACTGGAAGACCATGGTGCAGTTCTGCCAGTCGAAGGGGAAGTAGGTGACGTGGATGGAGCAGGAGCTGCGGTAGATGGCGGGGGGCAGCCAGTAGATGCTGCCATCGGGGGACACCAGCACGTTGGCGTAGAGCGTGATCTCGAATGTCCCATCGATGCTAGGGGGAAAGGGCAGGCTCAGCCCCAAACAGGGGGGAAGCTGCATGTGGGGAAATGTCTCTGCTGGCCCCCAGCATGGCCTCACTTGTTCTCCAGGACAATGTCGGGCAGCCAGACCATGGTGGAGGGCACCCGCAGCAGCTGGATGTTGTCATATTTCTCAGGGTCCCACTGCAGGCGATAATCTGACCATTGCTGGGGAAGGGGAGCCAAGAGTGGGTGTCACAGTGCTCCCCGGGGCTGCCTGTCCTATGCTGCCCCAGAATGATCACCCACAGAAAGGGGTGCAGGTTACGGTGCAAATCCACCACGAAGTGCCACCCTGAGATGCAGAGGTGGTGGGGGGGGTCTCACCATCTCGATCCAGACGTTGGTGGTGAGGGTCTCCTCCCGCTCATTCTGGCAGGGAAGAAAGTGGGGAGACACATTTAGCCCCCTGTCCCGCTGCTGCCCCCCTGCATGGGGGCAAATCCCATCCCACTGGGGCCACTCCTCCCCTGCGGCACCACCCCAGCACCCCAGGTCCGTGCTCCTGCCCGGTGCTGGGGGGATCTCACCAGGGAGATGAGGTTGGTGAGGGTGAGCTTGAGGCTGACGTCGATGACCTGGTCCCCGCGCAGGGCCGGGCGCAGGTGGCGGTTGTAGTTGGTCATCAGGTCCTGGAGCAGCTTCTCCTCCTGGTTCCTGCAGCCCACGCCTGGGGAGGGCATGCAGTGCTGTGGGGGGACCCCGGGTGGGGATGGGGGGCTACTGCTGCCCCTGGAGGGCTGCTGGTGTAGCTGGGAGGCGTGCATGGGGAGGGGGTGCGCACACAGCTGAGATTGCCCAGAGCAGTGTGCAAGCAGGACATGGGGACAGGACGCACAGGGACACCCCAGGGGGACAGTGCATGACGCTGTGCACCCATGGGTGACAAACCCGCAGGGCAAAGGCAGTGGAAGTGGGAACCAGGTGCCCTTCAGCCCCCCCGGGGTGGGGACCCCTTACCTGCCAGGGCGCAGAGGGCGAGGAGGAGGAGGAGGAGGCCGGGGCAATGCATGGCGGAGCTGCGGGGCGCAGGGCTGGGGCTCCGCTCGGCCGCCTGCACGCTGATGTTCTGGGCCTGCGCCTGGCGGGACAGGACAGCTGTCCCTGTCAGCTGTTCCCAGCAGCAATGCGGGACATGGGAGGGGTGGGAGGAAGCCTGTGTCCCCTTCTCTGCAGCAGCGGGGTGATGGAAGGGTGCTGAGAAATTCCTGCGGCTTTTGTGCCATGTAGGGCTGGAGCTGGGGTTGGGGGCGAAAGGAGCTCGGTGCCTCGGTTTCCCCATGTCCCCCAAAGAGGAATGTATTGCCCCATAGTAGAAACCTGCAGAACTATGGGTCATAGAAAGAGAATGTCCCCTGCGAACGCCCCCAGCAGCGCCCTGTGTCCTCCTTGATGGTGACTGGTGGCCCCCGGGGCAGGGAAAGTCCCCCAGTTCAGCCCAGGGAGCAGTGCCCGCCCCAAGGGTCCGAATCTTGCCCAGCCCCAGATCAGCAGGGTGCTGCAGATTCTTGGCTCAGTGCAGAGGATGTGGCAGCTGTCCTGGGCCACCACCTGTGGGAGGACGTCAGCTCCTGAAACCGGAGCTGCGCCGGGGAAGGAGACAGGCCCTGGGCGCCAGCTGAGCACTGCGGTATGGGGAGGGTCTTGTGGGTCTGGCTGTGGGCCGTGGGCCCCCTTTAGCCACAGCCCAGCGCTGGGGCACCCAGCAGCACCCATTCCCTGCTCTGTTCTTAGAGTGGGACACCACACCGAGAGCAGCCACCAGCTCTGCACCCTGCAGTGAGAAGCACCCAGCTTTATTTCCCCTGGCCACAGTGGATGAGCAGACAGGGCCTGGGGTGGGGGGGAGCCACAAGGGACCCCCCCAGCCTCCTGGCCACCCTAAATGTAGCGCTTGTTCTCCTCCCGGTAGTCGTAGGGGTCTCCGGAGAAGGGCAGTGGCGGTGGGTGGTTGTAGATGCCCATCACAAAGATCCAGAATGTGCCCACCACCAGCATGGGAGTGATGAGGAACAGGCAGAGGCGGTCCAGGGTGCGGGCCACACGGTTCCAGTTGTCCTTCTCCTGGGGAGGCAGCCGGGAACGGGGAGGGGGGGGGCACGATGAGCATGGCACCCCCCCCACACACACCCCTGCCATGCCATGCCCATGGCCCCCACCTCGTTGTAGCTGTTTTTCTCCCGCATGTGCTTGACGATGAAGTTGGCACCATCCAGGGCGGGTTTCAGTTGCTCGTAGAGCTGCTCCTCGCTGGTGCTTGCTGGTGCCATCCCTGGGGAGCGGGATGGCCCTGAGCTGCCGCGGGCTGCCCCAGGGACAGCAGCCACCCCTCGTGTGTCCCCCCCTCATGCCCCCACAGAGTGGCTGAGACTCACGGGCAGGGGTGATGCGGCTGGCGAGCCCGTGCCGCTCCGACTGCTTCTCGAACATGAGCTCGCTGCGGGACTTGACGCTGTAGTACTCCTCCGCCTTGGCGATGTAGCCGGCCGAGCTGCAGCGCCGGATGCACGGGGCACCCGCCGGGCTCTCGGCCGGCTGCGACATGCGCAGCAAGCGGGGCAGGCTCTCCAGGAACACCTGGGCATGGGATGTGTTGTCAGCACAACGCCGCAGCGTCCCCACCTTTTGTCCCCAACACAGGTAGACAACGCTTTGGGGTGGCACAGTTGGGACCCCCGCCATGCCCAGCACCCCTTCACCTCTTTGACCCAGTCGGACATGATGTGGGTGCTGGGGGTGCGGAAGTGGAAGTTAAGGACCACAACGCAGATCACCACCACGGCCGTCACCAGGAGCATGATGAACAGCAGGTACCTGTGGGGGGGGCACGGACCTGGGGCTGGCGTTGTCACAAGGGGATAGGGACATGCAGAGCCGTGGTCTGCCGCACCAGGACCTGGAGATGTCCCCACTGTGCCCAGTGGTGCCCAAGACTCACTTGCCAATGAGGGGGATGGCGTGGGAGGTGGCGGGCAGGCGCTGGGAGATGAGCAGGAGGAAGACGGACTGGGCCAGGAGCACCGAGATCACCAGAGTCATCTTCTCACCACCTGGAGAGCAGGGCAGCTCGGGGCAACCCTGTCCCACGTCCCACTCCCAGTGTCCCACGTCCCTCTCCCGGTGTCCCACCATACACTGCCATATGGGGTTATCTGTTGTAGGACTAGCCCAGGGTCCCACTTGGCTAATCCTATGCCCTGTTCAGGAGTGCCTGGCTGGGATGACGATGTCCTACATCCTGGTGCCAGGATGTCCCCAGGTCCCAGGGCAGGTATGGGACATGAGGTGTCCCCGTGCCCAGCGCGGGTGCCACAGGGCCCACTCACTGTCAGCAGGCAGGTAGAAGACGAGGATGGCCATGAAGGCGATGAGGACACAGGGCGTGACAATGTTGATGATGTAGAAGAGCGGCTTGCGCTTAATGATGAGGTAGAAGGTGATGTCCTGGTGCTCGTTGCTCTCAGGGGGGTAGCTGGGGTGGATATTCTTGCGGGCTGGGCGGTGGATGATTTCCCACTCGCCGTTCTCTGTTGGAGCATGAGACAGCGCAGGGCATGGGGGACCCTGATCCCTGTACAGGGTGTCCCACTGCCCCAGGACACAGCAGGGAGCTCCGGCGGTACCTGTGAAGCCTTCGGGGTCGATGATGATCCACTCCACCCGATAATACTTGTCCGTCTCCGGGTCACTCTCCTCCTTCAGGTGCATGTTGATCTCCCGAGCGTTGTATGCCAGCGAGCTGGCCCAAGGTTGGGGTGGGGACAGGCAATGAGGGGCTGTGCCTGCTGCTGCGTCCTCCCACCCGCCTGCCCCACCCTCCAGCATGATGCCAGGAACCCCAAGTCTTTGCCCACCCTCCTGCCTGTGCCAGACCCCGCACCTGAATTTGAGGGTGCAGTTCTGCCAGTCGAAGGGGAAGAAGTTGACGTTGATGGGGCACGAGCTGCGGAAGATGGCGGGTGGCAGCCAGGTGACGTAGCCGGTGTTGTAGACCAGCACATTGCAGTAGTAGGCAACCTCAAAGAGCCCATCGTTGCTGCGTGGGGGAAAATTGAGGTGGAGGTAGGGCAAGGGAGAGCCCCAGACACCAGGGGTGGCTATGGCTGAGGATGAACTCCCCAGGAAGGGGAAAGAGGCACAGCTCACTTGTTCTCCAGAACTATCTCAGGCAGCCAAAGCATTTCTGGCTGCAGGCGGAGCACCTCGATGTCCCCAAACTCAGATTTGTTCCACTGCAGGCGGTAATCAGTCCACGCCTGGTGGGGGACATCCCCACGTCACCCTCTCACCATGCTAGGCCACACCATGCCCCATGCCCCAGGGTACAGCTGACATCACGACACCCCCTGCCCAGGGTGACAGCACTGGGACGTGTGGGGACATTGCTGGGAGGAAAGAGGGGTCTGGGCAGCAGTTTGGCAATGACAGCCCCGAGTCCTCATATCCCCTCCTGTCTCTACTCACATGTTCGAGCCACACGTTGGTGGTGAGTGTCTCATCCACCTCTTTCTGCAATGACAACAGGGACACTGAGTTGCCATAGCAATGCCCAGTGGCCAGCCCAGGATCCTCAACCCAAGCCAGCCCTTGGGGTACAGCCGGACCCCAGCCCGGCGGTGTGCTCTGCCTGCCTGCTGGGGCTCACCAGCGAGATGAGGTTGGAGAGGGTGAGGGCCAAGTAGACATCCACGACCTCGTCGGTGGAGACGACGGGGCGCACCTCCTTGTTGTAGCCCCTCTCCTCGAAGAGGTGGTGGATGAGCCGCTCCTCCTGGTTAATGCAGAGCCCGCCTGGGGGGCTCGGGGTCAGGCAGAGGTGGAAGGGGACTGGCGGGCGAGGGGACAGGAGCAAAGCAGGATGCCGTATGCCAGTGCTATGCAGGGGCAGGGAGGTGGGAACCTAAATGTGCTGGGCACAGGAATGGCATGCATGTGGGGACACATGGGCTTGCATGGACGTGGGACACAGGGACATACAGACACATGGATACAGAGCCAACGCACGCAGGGACACACAGGCACAAGACACCAGTACAGACGCAGTGGCAGTGGGCACATAGGTGGATACACGTGTGGGCACAAACCAGGATCCATAGGGACACATGGTCAAGGATGCAGTGCCACTGTGCTCACAGACAGGGACATACAGGGACACACGGACACCCAGTGACATGCAGACACAGTGGCACTCTGTGCAGAGGCACATGTGGACACAGGCAGGGATGCAGCAGCAGCGTGCACACAGTCAGACGCCCGCACACATACAGGGACAATGCACACGGACACACACGTGGCAGGGACATGGCTCTGGGTAGCGCAGGAGGTGCAGGGGACGATCAGTGACAGGACTCTGCCCAAAAGGCAGCCCTGGGGACATGTGTGCCCAGCTTGGACCCTGCCACCACCACCCCCAGCCCTGACCCTTTTGCGGGGACCCAGGAAGCCCCAGCACCCTTGTGCCCCAGACCCCAGGGCTCCGCTCACCCGACAACACCAGTGCCCCGAGCAGGGCCAGCCCCACCGGCAGGTCCCCCATGTGCTGCCCGCGGTGCCTTTCTGCTGTGCCAGGTCCTCGCCGCCTCCCTGTTGGCCTGGCTGAGCGGATGTCGGGCCGTGGAGATGGACAGCACCAGATGCCGAGGGGGAAGGGTGCTGCCTCCGGATACTCACTCCAGCCCCCCTGCTTCCAGCACCCCCATGCCCGGAGAAGGCAGACGGGCAGGCACAGCTGGCCTCGCTGCCCCGCAGCCCCCCTCGCCGTCCCTGCTGCTCGGCAGCCCCAGGGTTGCTGCTGTGGGGTACGGTGTCCCGCCAGCAGGTGTTGGGAACCAGCGGTGCCCAAGCGCTGTCCTGGCACTCGCCCGTGGGCTGGGGCACACGTGGCCTGTCCCCTGGCAGGAGGTTTGATGTGGGACCCTGGTTGGGTGGCACCTGGGCTGGGTGTTGGTGTTGCGCTCTGGGGTGATGGGTGCTGCTGTGGGAAGGGGTGCCCAAACCCACTGGAGTCTCCCCTGATGTCAGGGTCAGGGTACAAGGATTTGGGGTGTGAGGTGATGGGGAGGGGGATGCAGTGGGGTGTCACATCCCGTGCTGCAAGTCCCCCTGCTGGTGCCAGTCTTGCTGGCACTGTGTGGCATGGCACTCACTTCATCCTCGACAGCTACCAGAAAATAGAAAATATTTATTGAAAAATAAACCCTTCTCTGTACAAATAAATAACAGCCTGGGTGCCCGTGGGCAACATGGAGTAGGGGGTGTCTTGCTAAGGCAGGGGTCCCAGGAAGAGGAGGGCTGTGATCCCTGCCTGAGATGCCCCCCATCAGCCAAAGAGGTTGGGCAGTGCTGGTGGGAGGAGGGAAACTGAGGCATGACAGGGTGGGAGAGCCTGAGCTGGTGAGAGGGAGCTGAAGGATGTGAGACCCCATCCCCTGCCAGCACCCCTAGGTTTTCAAAGCTTCAAGCGCCAAGGCGATGAGGCCGGGCATGCTGCGGGCCAGTGAGTCGCTCTCCAGCCCCACCAGGCCAGCGAAAGCCGTGGGGCGTCCCCCCACCGTGGCCCGCACCTGTGCCCGGTACAGCCCCTTGGCATTTTTGGAGCTCAGGTCCACCAGGATCTGTGAGGAGAGGAAAGCATTGTCAGCCCCAGAGTGGGGGACACGCTGCCAGCAAGCAGCCGACAGTGACAGGCCGGAGGTGGCACTGCCTGGTTGTCGCTCACACCTCCTGGAAGGTCATGGCCAGGTCTGTCTCTGGCACCCGCAGCACCCAGGCGTAGAGCTCCTGCACCGTGTCGACCCGCATCACCGAGGCATTGAGACCAGGACAGGCTGCAGCCCCGGGGAGGGGACAGGAGGGAGATGGAGGGGGGTGTCATGGGGTGAGCGTGGGGACTGTGCTGCAGCCAGCCCTGGGGCTGGGGTGCGAACCTGAGGTTGGGTTTGCCGCTGTCTTCATGGCATCCCACAGCACCCGGGGGCGGCGGGGTGCTTACCTCTGCCTGCACCTGCCTCCTCTTCCTCCTCCAGCCCTGGCAGCGTGGGTGCCAGCTCACGTTTCTCCCTTGGCACTGACTCTGCATGAAAACCCCGTAGAGGATGCTCTCAGTGGGCACCACCTGAGCATGCAGCTGGGTGGTGAATAACCCCACACCCCATCAGCCCCACACCCCATCCGCCCCAGCCCCCTCTGGTCCCCCCAGGGCTCACGGTTCAGGGCGGGGGTCCCAGCTGGCTCTCTATGTGTCAGTCGTGATTGTATGGCTTCCAAGGGGATGTCAAGGTCCAGCTCTACCCGGAGCTGGGCAAGGAAGGCTCTGCCCTGTCCCACCAGCTCCTCTACGTCCTCCTCACCCTGCTGCAGGGAAAGGGAACATGGTGGGCTGTGTTGCTGCAGGGGTTTGGTGCCTGGTGACATTGCCACCAGAGGGGCAGGGGCTCCCGCCAGCCCATCCCTCTCCAAATACCTGCAAGAAGAGCCATGTCTCCCCAGGGAGCTGCCCCCTGCCCGGGGTGGGTGCTGGGGAGCTGCCCTCCACCATGGCCCTCAGCGCCTGTACCCAGTCCTGCAGCTGGGGCCCCACGGTCCCAAAGAGCCCTGCAAAGGGGGGTGGCTCCCTGGGCCCCCGCCTGCAAGAACAGCAGGGTGAGCTCAGGCAGGTGCCCGGTGGCACCCATCCCTCAGGCACTGCCACCTCACACACGCCCCTGGTGGGACCTGGTTACGAGAAGAGCTGGACCCCACTGCTTTGGGTTGGCCCCAAGAAGCCACATCAGTGCCCACAAGTTTCTTACCCACCTTCCCAAAACTTAAAACCCATCATGCCCAAGCATCCCCCCTTTACCTGGTGGGGGGTCTCTGGGGTCTGTCTGCTGTGGGGCTGGGCTGATCCTCAGCCATAGATGGGTCTGTGGGGACAAACGGGACAGGAAGGACAAGCGGCAGGTGAGCCCAGTCGTGCAGGGGTGGCGTGAGCCCAAAGGGACACGGGGTGGCACAGCCCAAGCGAGTACCTGGGGCATCCCTACGGACACGGGAGGGGAAGAGGTGCCCATAGATCTTGCCCAGCAGCTGGGGCAGGGCATGGGTGAGGAAGGAGAAGTCCAGCTGGTTTCGGATGAAGTCCCCAGCCCGGCGCAGGAGACCCACCAGGGTCTGGGCATAGGAGTGCAGCTCTGTGGGTAGAGCAAGAGAGACGTGTCCCCGCTCCGCATCAGTCCAGCACGCCCCCCGCCCGCCCCCGCGCCCTAGCTTCTTCTCACCACATCGCCTCATCCGGGCATGGCAGGTCTCGTCGGCGAGGCGGGCACAGGCGGCCCGGCCCAGGGGGGCCCGGCAGGACCCCTCGAAGAAGGAGCAGAGGCGGGCGCGCTCGGGTGCCTGCTGCTCGGGGGGCAGCTGGGACAGGGCCAGCAGGTCGAAGCAGCTCGGTTCCCGGCTTCCAGGGGCAGCTGCGAGGGCACCAGGGCTGCCATGAGAGGCTGAGCCCCCTGAGTGCTTGCTGATCATCACCTGGGGAGATCCCTGCAGCACCCCCTCCCACGGCCACCCCATGCCCCTCGGTGGCACTCACGGTCCATCTGCAGGCTGAGCCAGTCGGCAAAGGCAGCAACGCGGGTGTAGACTCCTGGCTTGCCCCGCTCACCGCAGCCATCACCCCACGAGGTGATGCCATAGAGGACAAAGCGATGCGAGGAGGGGTCCTGGCATACCAGCGGGCCCCCCGAGTCCCCCTGGGAGGGATGGCCACGCGTCAGCCAGGGAACCCAACCGGGCCACGTCAGGCTGCGCGTGCTCACCCAGTGCCCAGGGGATTGCCATGTCACAGGGGGCATTACCTGGCAGGAGTCGATGCCCCCGGACAAGTACCCGGCACAGAACATGGTGCTGGTGAGCAGGTCCCTGCCCAGGGCCCCCCGGCACGTCTCCTGGCTGAGCAGGGGCACCTGCGCCTCCATCACCACCTCGGCCGATGGCCCCTCTGCCAGGCAAGGCACTTGTTATGGGGTCTCCCCATGGCCAGCCCCGTCCCTTGGGGTGCCCGCACCCTCCCCTCTTTTGGTCCCTTGGCACCAGGCACCAACCCCGTGGGTGCCAGGCGGCACCTACCTTCGTAGAGAGAGCCCCAGCCCACGATGTAGCAGGGGGTGCCGGGGCTGGGCTCAGTGGGACCGCTGGGCAGGCACACCGGGGTGATGGTGCCCGACGGGGCTAGAGGCTCCGCCAGCTCCAGCAGTGCCAGATCCCCATGAAACGTCTTGGGGTTGAACTGGAAGGAGATGGGGGAAGCGCGGGTGGGGGCCCTGGAGTTGCGGGGCTGGTTTGGGGGGTGCCTGTCTCCACTGACCTTGGGGTGAGGCACGATGCGCCGGATGGGCACTGCCCGCTCACCAGGGTCTGGCTTGCCCAGCTCGTAGTCACCCACCACCACTGTCCACGCCAGCTCATTCTGGTTCCTGGCGGAGGGGGAAGCAGCAATTTAGCGGTGCCACACCATGCCACCCTCTGCAGGGATGCCGTGCCCATGTCCCCATACCCGGCAAAGCAGTGGGCGGCAGTGAGGACCCAGGCGCGCCCCACCAGCACCCCGCCACACATCAGCTCCCCGTGCAGCCGCACCGACACCAGCCAGGGCCAGGCCCCCCGGGGGGCCACGCTGCCGCCCATGATCCGTCCTCGGGGGGCTGTGGTGTTGGTGGGGGGGTTCGCACGGCTCCCGCAGCTCCCTAGGGGAGAGAATTGGGGTAAGAAGTGGGGGGGTCCTGTTGATGTCCCCCATCCTTCCCTACGCACGCAGTGACAGGGCGGGCTGCCCCCGGGGCGGGGGGGTTAAGCCGCACCAGGCCTGCTGTCAAGCCTCATCGTGCTCACGGAGGCGAGCGGGTGGCGGGCCGGGGGCACCCCGCGGGCCGGCAGCTGCCGACGCTAACCTCTGCCCCCCGGCACAGCAAGAAGCCGGGGCGAGGCAGGGGGGTGGCGTGAGCCACTGTCTTGGTGACGGCCCCCCCAGCTCACCTGGCATCGCCGCCTCTGCCGGTGCACCGGAGCTCAGAGCTGTGGCTGCCAGCCCTGCGGAGACAGGTTGTGGAGGCAGGCATGCGGGGACGCTTCCTCCTGCTCTGGTGTGACCACCATGTCCCTGCTGTCCCCGATTCCCCACTGGTTCCTTCCCCCAGAACGCCTTCATCCCAGACAATCACACTGTCCCACTCCAGATGTCCTTATTGCTCCCAAATCAGGGACTCTGTCCCTGATCTCTCTGTTCCCCCTAGTGCTCCGCTCCCACAACTTTCCCTGTCCCACCTTGATCCCTCTGTGACCCCCCAATGCTCCATTCCCCTCCAGACACCCCCAGTGTCCTTGTGCCCCCTGTCTCCCATCCCACGACAGCTCCATCACCCCTCCAATGCCCCTGTCCCCATTTCCCCATCCCTCCCAATGCCTCCATCCCCCAAATTTCCACACCTCACTCCAGAGACCCCTTCACTTCCAGTTCTTCCTCCCTATCCCACCAGTTCCCAATCACCATGCAATGCCCCATTCCTTCCCTTGTCAAAACCCCTCCACCACCCCCCAACCCCCAGTCTTCCCCTCCCACTCCTTTCCACCCCCCTTGTGTTATTGTAGGGTCTCCCCCCTCTGGGAGGATGCAGGTGCCCACTCACAGCACTCCTGGAGGCGGTGGTGGCAGCGCTGGGCGCTGAGCAGGGTGCAGGTGTGTTGGGTCCCCTTGGGGGGGCACAGGCGCTGGTAGGGGGCACACGCCTGGCTCAGCGCCCAGTTGCGCTGGAGCAGCTCGGGCAGCACCTGGGCTTCCAGCAGGTCCTGGCAGCTGGGTGGTATGGTGGGGGGCACAGCGGGGGCTGTAGGGACAACAGAGCTGTGGGTATCCCCCACATCTTCCTTGCCCCCTGCCCATCTCTGCCTGAGACATCCCAGGGTGGGTGAGAAGGGGGCATCAAGCTGCTGTATTAACATGTTTTTGTAGGGTCTCCTGGGTGCTGGGGTATGTTTTGGAAGGGTCACTGGGGAGAAGAGATCAAGCAGTGTATTGGGTTTGGGCAGGATCTAGAGAAGACTGGCAACTGCTTGGTTAGAACCTCTGGGCAGTGTTTTGGTAGGGTCTCTAGCTGGCAGGGATACGTTCTGAGGATCTGGGCACTGTTTTGGTGAAGCCTATAGGGGTGGCACATTTTGGGGAGGGGGACAGGGTACAGTTTTTGTAGGATCTCTGGGTGTTCTTTTGATAGGGTCTCCAGGAGATGGGGTAGGCACCCTGGGCAGTTTTGGTGGAGCCCCTGGGCGCTGTTTAGGTAGGGTCTCCCAGGTATGGGGCAGTGTTTGGGTAGGGCTGCATGGAGCTGGGACTCACGTGGACAGCGTTGAGTGAGGTTGGCACAGGGCGGGAAGAGGCAGGGGGCACAGAGCCCGCAGGCACCCCGCTGCCGCTGCTGCTCGGCCAGCGCCCGCTCCAGCGCCAGCAGCGCGCTCCTCAGCGCCGCCTCCAGCACCAGCGTCCCCCGGCTTGACAGTGCTGCCGGGCACACGCAGGGCACTCAGACCCCCGTGACCCCCTCCCAACGCCCCCAGCCCACCCAGCACCCACGCCCCAATGTCTCCACGACAGATGGGCACAGGCTCCAGCAGTCCCATTGGCATTGCCTGTGGTGATGGCACAACTGTCACCTCCCCGGTGGGGTTGGCACACGGGCAGGTGGAGGTGGCATGGGCAGGGCAGGGACCCAGGCATCCTCCTTGTGCTGCCTCCCCCCAGAAAAAACGAATCCTCACTCCTACAGCTCCCCTCCATTAGTACCCCAAACCCACCCCCTAATGATGTCCCCGTGCCCCACCGCTGGCACTGACCTTGCAGGACGCTGGCTGGCATGGAGTACAGCCCCTGGCCCAGGGGGGCCCCCCCGGCCAGCTGCAGGACCAGCAGCAGGGGCAGCAGCACGGGCTGGGCCAGGCAGACCCCGAGGACAGCACCCTGCGTCCTCTTCCCTCCTCGCTGCATCCCAGCCGCGCAAAGGGTCTGGGGGGGCTACAGGGGGGTAGCCCCGAAGTGCCCGAGACAGGCGAGGAGGCGCGGATATATACGGTGCCCCCCGGGTGGTGGGAGGAGAGAGGGGCCAGGGGAGCACAAACAGGCGAGTTCATTAATGTCGCGCCAAGATGCCAGCCCGGGGAGGGGGGGGTCCGGGGTTGGGGACGCAGCTCGGGGCCTCAATGCCGCCTTTGTTCGACGGGGCCTCCGGGCGGGCAGCATCAGACGGGCGCTGCGCTCCGGCGCTGCCCGCGGCCCTTGATCATTTTCACGCCAATCCCGGCCCCGCCACCCTCCCTCCTCCCCGCCGGTGCCCCCGAGCCCGGCCCCGGGCCCCGGGGAAGGGGCAGCTGGGAGCGGGGAGGGGGACAGCAGGCGGGTGGGAACGCGGCGGCGGCGGCGGCGGTGGCAGATGCTTCAAAGGCAACCAGCGGGCACTGAGATGCGGGAGATGAGGGGCCCGTGGGGCAGGGGTGCCCCGGGGCAGGCTTTGTGTCACAGCGGCTCGGTGGCACGCTTGCCTGCCGTGCCGGACAGACCCCCCCATGCCTACAGCCCCAAGATTTCGAGGTGCCCTCCTGCCCCCTTTGCCACCCTTCCCACATCCTTTGGAGGGATGGGATGGCCACATCACCTGTTTGGGGTGCCCATGTCCCCAAATCTATTGGGGTCTGGCAATGCTCATGCCTCCTCCTCTGTCCTGGTAATGGAATGCCTGTGTCCCCCTCTCTGTCCCCATTGGGGCAGAGGTGCCCGTGTCCTCATGTCCACTTATGGGGTGCCTGTGTCCCCCTCTCTGTCCCCATTAGGGGCAGAGGTGCCCGTGTCCTCATGTCCACTTAGGGGGTGCCTGTGTCCCCCTCGCTGTCCCCATTAGGGGCAGAGGTGCCCGTGTCCTCATGTCCACTTAGGGGGTGCCTGTGTCCCCCTCGCTGTCCCCATTAGGGGCAGAGGTGCCCATGTCCTCATGTCCACTTAGGGGGTGCCCACGTCCCCATCCCCATCCCCATTAGTCAGGAGTGCCTCCGTGTCCGCAGCCCCAGCCATGCCGCGCTCCCCTCCCGTCCCCCCGGCCCTAATTGTGCCAGTGGGGCGCTGACAATGCCGCTTCAGTGGCACATCAAAGGCACAGCGCTGGCGACGCGCGAGGCCACCGCTGGCACCGGGACAGGCCCACGTGAAAGCCCCCGGCTCCCACCTCGGCCCCCCCTTCCCGCCTGGCGTGGGGACGCTGCGGGGACATGCTCCTGCTTCCCCCCAGGGGACAGTGCCACCCCACCACAGGGAGTGTCCCCATGCCCTTTCCCATATGGCACCCCACTGGCCCTGCCCAAATTGTCCCCATTTGCCCAGGTGATGTGGGGTCACGCTATGGGGTCAATCTTTTGGTGCCCATAGAGGTGTTGCTCACCAGGGATTTGCCCCCAGTCCCACGGCACCACCATGCTCCCCTGCCCCATCCCCGTCCCGGTGCTGGTGCCAACCCCATTAACCTAATTGGCATCGGCGGCGGTGGCAGTGGGACCCCGGGGCCCCGTCAGCGGGGCGGGTGGGACAGTGCCCCCGAGGGCCCCGCTGCCACCAGCCCCGATTGTCCGGTAATTGGCGTGGGCAGCCGAGCCCGGCCGCCACCCTGGCGGCATGCGGTGGCGGGGGGGGGGACACACCGAGGGACACCCGCTGGAGTGCCCACCTGGCAGTGGGGTGCTTGTGGGGGACAGCGAGGGCGTCCCTGGGGTGCCAGGGTGGCGGGGGGTGAGGGGTAAGGCTGGGGAGCGGGGTTGGTGTGGGGGGCCTGGCTGCAGGGTTGCTCTGGGGATCTGGGGGACATGTGGGGCTGAGGCCGCGCTAGGAGCAGAGGCAGGGGTGAGGGGCTGTGGGCGTGGCCATGCCGCGAATTA
>VXAV01003133.1:178740-191520 GCA_013399715.1 Alectura lathami | reverse complement strand
GGGGGGGCAGCCCCCCCTTCCTGTGTGCCTCAGGCACACCCCTGGGTCTCTGGGACCTGGAGATCCCCAGCCCTTCCTGTTTGCCCCCACTTTGCTCTCCCAGCACCCCTAGCTGTTGGCACAGGGGCACCCCTCAGCCGGGGATTGCACAGGGAGGGGCCCAAAACCCAGCTCTGAGAGCTCCTCACCCCTCGCCTCCCCCAGGCACACCCCCGGGCATGGCTGCGGCCGATCTTGCGGCCAAGATAGGGCATGTCCTGCCGTCGCGGGCAGCCTTTTCCTGCCCGCAGCCCCACTCGCTGCCTGCAGCCTGGCTGTGCCCTGGGCAGGGACATGGGGGAGCTCCGGGTGCCCCGCTGAGCCCCTGGGGTGTGGGAGGGTGGGGGAAGGTGATGTCCCAGCTGACGGGGATGCCCTGGGCTGCTTTTGCTTCCTGGTTTGCGACGGGTGAACGGGGTGGAAACGCAAACAGAGCACCCGTGGGGCTCGGCACCCGTGGATCCCTGCGCGCTGTGTCCTCCCCTGCCAAAATTAGAGGCTTGCCCATGGTACATGGGCTGAAGGAGGCAGAGGGTGGGTGGGCTGAGAGCTGGGAGCAGCTCAGGGCTGTCTGTCCCCATGCTGTGCCCTGGTGCTGCCCCCTACTTGCTGCAAGTGAGGGCCCTGCTTTGATCCCCCTCCTCCAGGCACCCCAAGTCCACTGAGTTAGCAGCGGACCAGGGAATCCCAGCGTCCCCCCGCAGTGCCCAAGGGCTCGGTGTGCCACCCCGCCACCCCTCCCTCCCTGCTTTGTTTGCCTTCTGGGTGTGCAACTCTAAGCTGACACGGCAGGAGGATGCCTCGAGGCGGGGGGCAAAGGCTGGGCTGGCCCTGGACGCTGCTGCGAGCGTGGGGATGGGAGCAACCCCGTGGGGTTGTTCATGCCCAACTAACAGCACGCTGGTCCCGGCAGGGTTTGTGGTGGGCCATGCCGGCTTGTACCAAGCTCTGGCCATGTTTGCGGTGGCCTACTTCATCATCGGCATGACGGTGCTGTCCGTGTGTGCCATCGCCACCAACGGGGCGCTGGATGCTGGGGGAGCCTACTGTATCCTTTGCTGCCAGCTGTGTGGCAAAACTGGGGGACACCCCATGGCGCTGGGGTGCTGCAGTGGGGCTGTGGGGGATGGTGGGGCATCTGATGGTGCCCTCTGGACATTGGTTTGGGTTGCTGGCACCTTGACTCAAGCAAGACATGATCAGCCGTGCCCTGGGCCCAGAGTTCGGGGGCAGCATCGGGATCATGTTTTTCCTGGCCAACGTGTGTGGCAGTGCCCTCTACGTGCTGGGGCTGGTGGAGGCGGTGGTGGACAGCTTTGGGATCCCACCGGGTGAGTACCCCGTGGCAGGGGACATCGGGCATCCATTCCCCAAGCAGCTGGCGTGGCTGGCACGGTGAGCCGGTGCCTGCTCCAAGCCCTGCTGATCCCTACGTGTCTCTGCCTAGGGCAAAAAGTGGGCACAGGCGTCCACGTCCTGCCCCAGAGCTACTGGTACGAGCTGCTCTACGGCACCATCCTGCTGGCCCTGTGCCTCATCGTGTGCCTCGTGGGTGCCTCCATCTACGCCAAAGCCACCTTCCTCATCTTCCTCATCGTCGCGGGTGTGCTGGGCACCATCCTCATCAGCTTCTTCGCCACGCGGCCGTTCGGGGTGCCCATCCGCATGCCGGACCTCAACGGCTCCGAGACCGAGAACGGCAGCTTCACGCGCTTCTCGCTCGCCACCCTGAGAGAAAACCTGGGCGGTAAGGAGCAACCAGGGATTTCCCCAGCCTGTGGTTCCCACTGTGGTTCCCCACCTGCCAGGCTGGAGGCACAGGCATCTCTGCATCATCAGGGGCTCGCTGAAGAGTGTGGGGGACTTGAGGGCGCAAAGCAGTGGCCACGGGGTGGTTTGTCCCGTAGTGGCCCTGGTTTGGGGACACAGGGGTGTTGAGGAGACGGTGCGTGGCAGGGCTGTGCCGTGCTGGACGGCCTGTCACAGCTGTGTCCCACTTCGCCCTGCAGGCGGGTACGGGGTGGACTATACCACGGGGCAGATGATGAGTTTCAGCTCCGTGTTCGCGGTGATGTTCAACGGCTGCACCGGCATCATGGCAGGCTCCAACATGTCAGGTAGGGAGCGGGGTGCCAGGCTGGGTGGCCCTGGGGCGAGGCTGGAGGGGTGCAGGGAGTGCTCCGCCCATGGGGCGGTGACGCTGCTGCTTCTGCCCACAGGGGACCTGAAGCGCCCGAGCTACTCCATCCCGCGGGGCACCATCTCTGCTGTGCTCTTCACCTACCTCGTCTACAACCTGCTGGCTTTCCTCATGTGTGCCACCTGCAACAGGTACGGCCACCATCCCCTTGCTGGGGTTAATGGTGCCAGGGTGCTGGCACAAGCCCAGGTGAGTGGCTCCATGTGTGTGTCCCTCTCCAGAACCCTCCTGCAGAAAGACTATGGCTTCCTGCGTGACATCAGTATCTTCCCCCCCCTGGTGACAGTGGGCATCTACGCTGCCACCCTCTCTGCGGCCATGAGCAACCTCATCGGGGCATCTCGCATCCTCTACGCCCTGGCCCGGGATGATCTCTTTGGTGAGTCCCCAGCATGCCCTGGCACCTGCCCCAACCCCAGCACCCAGGGTGGGGACAGGACTCATGGCCAAGCCTGTTGGTGGCCCTTGGGTGGCCTCCTGCCTTGTGCCAGCCCAACCTCTCTGCTCTGCCCTCAGGCCGGGCACTGGCGCTTGCCAAGAAGACATCTGCAAGCGGGAACCCCGTCATGGCAGTCATCCTCTCCTGGCTGGTGGTGCAGGTGAGGTTGCTGGTGATGCTGCTGTCCCAGTCCCACCTGGGTTTTGTACCCCGTGTGGCACATTGTGTACCCCTTCATGGGACATCCCTGCCTTGGGTTCACGCCGTGCCCCCCGTGCTCTCTGCAGCTGGTGCTCTTCTCTGGGAAGCTCAACACCATCGCGGGGGTTGTCACCACCTTCTTCTTACTGGTTTACGCCACTGTCAACCTGGCCTGCCTGGCGCTGGAGTGGGCATCAGCCCCCAACTTCAGGTAGCTGCTGGCACAGGGGAGGGAGGCTGCTCTATGATGCTGGGTGGCCACTTGTCTGCCTGTCCGTCTGTCTACAGGGCAGAGATACTGACCACCCTCTCCTGGAGCATTAGGGAGGCAGAGACCATCCCTCGGGGTGGAGAAGGGGACAGTCCCCATGCCCTGGCACTGCGTTTCTGAATGGGTACAGATAAACCCAGTGCCATCGGGTACCACCCGCCCCCTCCCTTTCTGGAGGTAATTTATAGACTGTGCTGGCCTGGCATCCCCCGGGCAGCTCGCCAAGCGGTGATGGAGCCCACTTTCCATTAGTGCTAATTAAACTAACAAGGAAGGGGGAGAGAGGGGGATCCTGGCTGGGGGGAGGAGAAGATCTTCCAGGAAGGACGAGTGCATGACAGGCAGCGTCAGCCTGAGGCAGGGGGCATGGGGCTGCCCAAAGCTGGTGTGACATGGCAGTGTGGCTGGGGGGACTTGAGCTGCCTTGTACCCTGTGCCGCGGGGTGGGGTGCAGCCCCCCCAGCTCAGCCCATGCTCCCCCTTCCTGTGCCTGAGGATGTGGGGCACAGATGGGCATGGACCGGTGCCTGCGGGGAGGCTGCTGGGGCTGGGTGGCAAAGGGCCCCTCGCCCATCGCACGCTCCAGTGCCCCCCCTCCTCGCCCCTCGTACTGAGGTCTCCCATCAAGCGCAGCGGAAAAGGATTTTAATTACCTTCCAGCAAAAACAACAATTAGAGAAAATAACAGCATCTCGCCTTCCCGCCTCCGCGTGCCAGGATGAGCGGTGCCGCAGCCGCTGGTGCTGCCGCGAGCCCCTGGTACTACTGCCTGGCTGTCACCCCTGCCTCGGGTCACCTCTGTTCACCAGGGGCAGGCAGTGAGGGGCTGCCCTATGCCCTGCCTGGTGCCAGCTGCTCTCCCTTCATGAAGTATTTGCCTTAGAGTGGAGGGGTGCTCCTGTCCCCTTCCTGTGCCCCTACCTTCTGTGCCACCAAAACCCTGTCCCATGAGAGAGGTGCAGGGGCACCCTGTGCCCTGGCTGAGGAAAATGGGGCCCCTGGGGTGGCATTTCCAGGCTGCCCTTCCCTCCAGCCATGGATGAGCTGATGGAGGTGGAAATTGCTGTTTCTATGCCCAGCCCTGATGTGAGCTATGGTGTCAGGGGGTATCTCCCCACTGTTATTCGCAGTGTAGTTAGCTAATGATCCCCTTGGCAGCCTGGCACTTTACCTTTGTCTCTCATTGGGATTTGCCTGGGCCAGCTGAGCACAGGTGAGGGACAGGGGCTACATGCCTGCTGGTGCCACTGCTGGGCACAGAGGTGATGCCAGCTGCCTGTGCCCAGTATGGGTTGCCCGTAGCCTGTCTGCATGGCTGGCATGAACTGAGTGGCACAAAACCCCAGGCCAAGTTTCACTTGGGCTGAGCTCTCTGCTGCAAGGAGCCCGTTAGCCATGCCCCCTGCTCTGCTAACGAGAGGCACCAGGCCCCTGCCCAGCTGCTCTCAGCACAGCAGCCCATGCCCACGTGGATGTTCTTCTCTCCCTGCTCCAGGCCCACCTTCCGGTACTTCACCTGGCACACGTGTCTGCTGGGCATCGCCGGCTGCTGCGTCATGATGTTCCTCATCAGCCCCGTCTCAGCCTCAGCCAGCCTGGGCTTCTTCCTTGTCCTCCTCCTCGCCCTCCACTACCTCTCGCCCAGCAGCACCTGGGGCTACATCAGCCAGGCCCTCATCTTCCACCAGGTGAGCCCTGTTCTTCTCACCCATTATGAGACTGGGAGCTGATGTCCCTGGGGCTGGCATCCCTGTGACCAGCATTCCTGCGGCAGCTCCGTCACAGGCAGCGTGTCCTTGGGGCTGGGATCCCCGTGGGGTGGCATGTTGAGGGAAGAAGGGATCCTCATCTTCTGCCCTCCCTCCACCCAGGTGCGAAAGTATCTGCTGATGCTGGATGTGCGGAAGGACCACGTCAAGTTCTGGCGCCCCCAGATGCTGCTGATGGTGCAGAACCCACGGGGCAGCTCCCGCCTCATCGACTTTGTCAATGACCTCAAGAAGAGTGGCCTTTATGTCCTGGGTCATGTGGAGCTGCAGGACTTGGGTGAGGGTCTGCCCTGCTCCAGCACTGGTGGCCTCTGTCCCTTTCTGCAGTGCTCCTAGAGACCCTGGTTGGGGTGACACCCTTCTCCCAGCTGGGCACGTTGGGTACGGGGAGGGAAAGATCAGCACTTTGGGCATGCCTGTGGCTTGGCACAGTGTAGGGGATGTAGGTAGCTTGTCTCTGTCCCATAATTTGTGTGCACACACATATCCTGCTCACTTGCATCCGTACACGTGTACACAGAGCTCCTGCGTGTTGGCACTGGTGTACAGACACGGTACGTGCCACCCAGGCTCGTCTGCACCCATGTGCATTGCAGCCCTGTGCGTACCTGCGCGCACCCAGCAAGCACGGTCATTTTGTACGCGCTTGGCACAGCCTTGCACATGTGTGTGCCTGTGTCCGTCCTTATCTCGTGCCTGCTGCTGTACATCCATGTGCTTCAGATGCATTTGCACCCCAGCGCACATTCGTTTGCACACATATGCTCATTTGCACACGCAGTCACCCCACCATGGCCATCCCCCCCTCCAGCAGATGCACGGGCTCTGCTCCCCCCCTTGCTGTTGCCGTGGTGACTAATGGCCTGAAATTGGGGAGGGGGGGATGGGGCTGACTGGGTATTTTTTATATATTTATGTATAATCTCATATCTCTGGCTGGAAGCACCTGCTTCCACTTTCCCTGTGCTCGTGTGTGCTGGGGTGCACGAGGGCTGGTGTGGGGAAAGATGGTGCTAGGGGTGCTCAGTGCCATGCTGGGGGGCTGTGGGGACACCAGGGAGACCCCTAGCATGGCGTACCCCTTGCTTGATGCTGGTCATGTCCCCCACCCAGACGCACTGCCCTCGGACCCACTGCAGCCCCAGCAGGACTCGTGGCTGAGCTTGGTGGACAAGCTGAACGTCAAGGCCTTCGTCAGCCTCACCCTCGCGCCCTCGGTGCGGCACGGTGTCCGGCAGCTCCTCTTCACTTCTGGCCTTGGTGAGTGGCACTCGGGCGGGAGGGGTCCACGCTGCCATGCCTGCGGAGTGGGCAGCACCAAGGGGTTTGGGGACACCTTTGTTAGCCCCAAGGGTTGGGGGTGCCTGGGTGTGTGATTCCAAGGAGGTTGGAGGCATCTGAGTGGGCCTTGGAGGTAACTGGGAGAGCAGTGCCAAAGCCAGGCTGGCGCTTGGTGGCACCTGTGGGGCTGGCAGGGCCTTCTCCCTCCCCTCACCCCAGGCCTTTCATGGTCTTTCACCAGGAGGCATGCGGCCCAACACCCTGGTGCTGGGCTTCTACGACGACGCACCGCCGCAGGACGGCCTGGCCCAGCACCCCGCCTTCACCAGCGCCCGCGAGGAGCTGCCCCTGGGCTTCCCCCCGCTGCGGGCCCCCACGGCCCCCAAGCTGCTGTCGCCACGAGAGTACGTTGGCATCGTGGCCGACGCCCTCAAGATGCTGCGCAATGTCCTGCTGGCCCGGCAGCTGGAGAGCCTGGACAAGGCCTGGGAGCTGCGCCGGGCCGCCAGCCCCCCGCCCTCCATCCACGTCTGGCCCGTCAACCTGCTGCGGCCCGACAGCGCCCGCTACGCCGACACCTGCAGCCTTTTCCTGCTGCAGATGGCCTGCGTGCTCAACATGACGCGGGCCTGGCGCCGGGCCCGCCTGCGCCTCTTTCTCTGCGTGGAGGCGGGCGCCATGCCCCACGCCCAGGAGGACAAGCTGCGCCAGCTCCTCAAGGACCTGCGCATCCAGGCCCAGATCCAGCTGGTGCCCTGGGATGCCGTCGTCCGCCTGCACTGGCAGGCCCAGCGGGGACCCCCGGGCGGCCCGGCGCCTGCTGAGGAGGAGGAGGAGGAAGGGGCAGCTGTGAACTTCCCGGCCAACACCACCCAAGTGTCGGATGAGTACGTCCGTGCTGCCAACAAGATGGTGCTGGAGCAGGGCCCGGCGCCCGCTGTCCGCTTCCTGTACCTGCCGCGGCCGCCGGCCGACACCAGCCTCTACCCGCTGTACCTGCGGCAGCTGGAGCTGCTCACTCGTGACCTGGGCCCCACCGTGCTGGTGCACGGGGTGAGCGCTGTCACTAGCACCCAGCTCTAGTGTGTCCCTCGCCCTCCTGCGGTCAGTGCCTTACAGCTCCAGACTGGGCAACGGCGATGGGGAGCTGTCCCCGTGCCGCTGTCCCCTGGCAGGTTGGTGGCGATGCCGGTTCACTGTGCTGGGAGGAGAGGACGGGATTTGTTTTTTTTTGGGGGGAGGTGCAGGATTAAAGCTGCCCTGGCAGGATCCGGGCGCTTGGTGCATTCACAGTGCCTTTTTCGGGGGGAGATGGTGGGGTGCTGGGGGTGCCCCGGTTTGCTACTGGGAGCCCTTTGCCCACAGTCCTCCCCGTGCTCTCCTCCCGCACCCCCCGGCCTCTCCTCCTCAGGCTCCTCCGGGCACCCAGCCAGGAGCGGGGATTGATTAAAGGCAGCCTCGACCTTGGTGCCCCAGCTCCCCGCCATCCTCTGTGCCTTTCATTAGGGAAAATTAAATGGGAAGGGGTTGGGGGAGGGGAGCTTAGGTTCCCTGCCTGAGGCTGAGGAAGTGGGGTGGGCAGCCCCTCGTGGCTGTGTAACACCCCCAGCTGCTGGGCGGGGGGCTCTAAGACCCCCTTCCTCTAGAGAGAGGGGAGGAAACGATAGCAGGAGGGGTCGGTCCCATGGGGCATCGTAGCCCTGTGCCTGTGCTCAGCCTCTGGGGAACAACGGTGGAGCTGGAATTGCCCTGACCCCAAAGCTCCCTGTGCTGCCCCCCCGCTTACCCTGCTCTATTGATTAGGGGAGGGCAGGAAACTGCCTGGGTGACGGGCGATAAATCTATTAGGGGCCTGGCAGGCGGGCAGCGTGCCCGAGTGCTGCCTGATAGATCACTTCCTATTAGCCCGGCTGGGGAGGGGGTGCTGCTTGGGGCCAGGGTGTGTGGGTGGGGACACAGCATGGCACAGCTGCCTGTGCAACCCCCCCGCTCCCCCCTTGCCACCACAGCACCAGGAGGCAGCTCTGCTCATCCAGAGGGCTGGAAAACCCCAGGTATGTGGGTGCTGCTGGAGGGAAAAATAGGGGGGCTCCATTGCGCCCCAGCTCTTGCAGGGGGTTTTGCCCGTGCTGGTGCCCAAATCTCCACCCCCACGGCGGGCTTAGGGATGGCTCTGCTGCTGGAGGGGGGAGGCTGGCACTTTGGGGTGGGCACCACGCTGCCCCCAACCCCAGATGCCCACTGGGTTTATTTACAAACAGGCACGAGCTGGCACAGGGCAGCACCAGCGGGACCTGGCGGCCTATAATGTTAATTATCACTACGTAATTAAAAGCCCATAAAAAAGCCTCACACTTCATTAAATTAAAGCTTCCACACACTGCACCGCTGGGCTCTGGCGGAGTTAACCTTGGCCATGCCAGGCACTGGCACTGCCACAGCTGGGGCACCAGGGAGGTGGGGACCCCCTTCGGGGGGTGTACGACCCCATGCAGCAATTGGGCACTGGAGCCCTTGCTGCGCACACGAGCCCTAACACCATTCGTCACATGTGGGCCTGTGCACACATCCAGGGAGCACGCACTGCTGTGTGCCCAGCGTTGCACGGGTGCTGGCACGTTCACATGCACACACAGCAGCGTGCGGATGTGTGTGCATGCTCCACACCTGCAGATGCACCCGTGCGTGCACCAGGACGCGGCAGGGAGGCCGTTGCAGGCCCCCACGTGCGCACCGAGATGTGCTCACGTGCACACGGCCGCTGCAAGCCCAGCGTCGCACGCTCAGGCCGCACCTACACCAACAGCGTCTCTGCCGCCCTCCTCGCGTGTACACCCCTCTGCACCTGCTCCTGCTGCCCGTGTTCCTGGTGCCAAAGCCACCTGCCCAGGGGTGCCCAGTCCCAGTGCTGTCCCCCTCCCCGCCTGCTGCTGCTGCTCCCAGCTATGTGCCAGGCACAGCCAAGCCCCCCCATTAGTGCCAGCAGCAGGACCAGGGTGGCTGTCTCCAGGTGCCACATGGACAATGGGGGCAGTGTCAGGCGCTCACGGGTGCTGGGGAGGGGGGCACTCACCTGCCCCATCACTGCTGGTGTCGCGCTGGGGTGACAGGGACCCATCTGTGCCTCAGTTTCCCCAAGAGCTGTGCTGTGCCAAGTGGAGAGGAGCTGAATGGGGAGGGGAGACCCTAAGCAGCGATACACCCCCGCAAAAAGCCAGGGACATGGACATACCCACGGGAGGGCTGTACGTGCACAACGGGGTGTGTGCGTTGATGTGCACAGAGGAGGTGAAAGCTAGGGGAGTGCACACACCTGTGCACACAGGCACACGCACACAAGGGGTGTGCAGCCTGGCACACGTGTGTACCTGCCACTGCCACCCAGCGGGGCCGTGGCTGCGAGGAGCAAGGGCTGGTGGGTGCCCGCGCCCCAGCCCACGGGGGGTGGGCAGGCAGCGAACGGGGCCTCGGCTATTTCTTGGAAATTTCGCAGCATTCATTTCAGAGCAAATAAAAGCTGTCATTGCTGGAGAAATGATACTGATCGGGGTCTGAAAAGACAGCAAATTACCCGCCTGAAAATGCACCGCTGGAAAAAAATGCATATTAAACACACAAAAAGGCACTTTGCCATCAGCCGCGCTTCCCCCGCCGCTCCAGAATAACCACACTTTACATAATTCTCCCTCTCCACCTCCGAATTAATTTCGCAGACAGAGGCAGAGGCAACCCTGTAACAATAGCGGAGGGAGAGACGCGGAGACGGTGGGGATGGGGCTGGGGACTGCGGGGCAGCGGGGACGTGTCCAGGCTGGGGGCTGCAGGCAGTGCTGGATGGCAGGGTCCCAGGCCTGAGTTTGAGGGAACTGGGGTTGTTTTTTTTTTGTTTTTTTTTTTTTTTTTTTTTTTGGGGGGGGGAGGGGTGCTGGGAATAGCAGTTTGAGGGACTGAGGGGTTTGGGAGGATTGGGCAGTGGGTGTCAGGTGTTCCCAGCTCTGGAGTAGAGGTGACCCTCTCCATCCTCTTCCACTGGGAGCTGGGATCGAGGCCATTTGGGATGGGGTCTGTGGGGGCAATTCTCACCCTGATGGGCATGTCTTGGGCCACATGCTTCCTGTAGGGGACAGACCCTCACCCTGCTCCCACTAGGCACCACTGGCGAGGTGCAAACACCCAGCATGGTGGTGACCCCCCACCACCCATCCCTGTCTCACTCTTCCACCCAAGGGACACTGAGGGGCCATGCTGCCCACCAGGGCTGACACCCTCAAACCAGCGCCCCTCTAAGAGCCCTCAAGGACCTTGCTGCACCAGGCCTGAGGGCACCCACGGCTCACACCCCACGCTGCCAGCAGGAACCAGACAGCATTTTGGAGTCCCAGCAACGGTGGCGGTGGCTTCGGCCACCTGGGTGCTCGGCACCAAGGGACTGGAGGAGGGGGGATGAGTGGCAGAGGTTGGCACCGCGCTGCTTTGCATTTTCAATGACAGACCCATGCCGGGTGCTCGGGAGAGTGGAAAAATCTTATTTGTCACCTGCTGGCGGTGCGCGGAGGCTCCCGCGCTGCGGCTAATCTCAGGGAAAATGAGGATGCCGGCGGGGTGGCCCGTGGGGCTGGTGAGGAGGGGGCTGCTGGGGGTCAGAGCCAGGGGCTGCAGGATGGGCAGGACCTGGGGTCCCACCAGCTGTGGGTCAAACTGGGATGCATTGGCACGGGGGAGCTGCTGCTGTCCTTGGGGCCAGGCTGGGGTGCATGGTCTGGGCAGTGCTTGTGGGCATCCCAGAGCAAACTCCCTGTGCCCCCCAGCAGCCCAGCCTACCAAGGCACATCCCCTTTTTCCCATGCAGACCCATTTCAGGAGCAACCTCTCACCTCTCAGCGCCAGCTCCACAGGTTGGCACTGCCCTCGCATGCCCTCAGGGCACTTGGAGGAGAATTTTGCTGTAAATTCACACTTGGAATCAGGTGTGGGTGCTGCCTGACCCCCTGTATCTATGTGCAGGTGCTTGTACTGTGTTTGCTGTACCCCAGCTTCAGGAGCTGCCAACTCCCCTGGGACGCCGCAGCGCTCTGCGGCCGGCTCAGATTTATCCATTATTTTATATCCACACGCCTTTAATTTTTACAGCCCTGTTGGAGCAATACCCAGGGCTGTTAATAATGCCGGCCCTCCTTTCCTGCATGCATCTATCACACTCCCACCAGTTACCAAGTGGGTCTGAGGGACTGCAGGCATGGATGAGGAGCCCAATGTGGTGGCACTCAGTGCTGTGCCCCCCCACTTCAGCCTCACATGGCAAGCAGCAGAACTGGGAACCCCCTGCCCATCCATGAAGCACCCTGGGCGCTGGGTCTGGGTGCTCCTGCACCTTGCTGGGTTTGGTGATGCCCAGCTGCTCAGGGTGCCCAGGCTGGAGGCATCTGATGGGGTTCCTGGAGCCTGGTGTGTGCCCAGGGAAATCTTCACTGCAACACTGAGGAGTGACACAGGTGTGCGTGAGTGTGTCAGAGCGCATGTGAATGTGCCAGGGTATGTCTGTCTGTTATGAGAGCTGTGCAGTGGTGCTGGCTGGGGAGCGTGTGTGTGTGCGCGCAGCACAGCATGTGAGTGCCCGTGCCAGTGCACACCAGTGTGCACCAGTGCGTGCACCAGGGCTTGTGCACGCCGTGGTGCACCTGGGGCCAGCCTCTGGTGCCTGCAGGACAAGGCAGACACAGTTTGTGCCACAGCTGAGCCACCAGTCCCCATGCCAAGCAGGGTCCCCGTGCCACATGGTGCATGTGGCACAGCACTCACACCACAGGCTCCCACCCCAGCACCCAGGAAGACCCAATGCCCCAGCTCGGAGCATCCAGAGCTTTGTGGGACAGGGGTGCCGGGACACCCAGGGGCATGGCCAGTGGGACAGCTCAGCAGGGCTGGGGTCCACGGCCGTTGCATGGGGCCATGGAATGGGTGGGTTATAAATCTCCTTGCTGGGCCCCCCCGTGGCAGAGCAGCTCACGATATTTATGTTGGGGATTTATCTGCAATGCAGTTTAATATTCCCGGACCTTCGCGTGTGTGCGTGTGTATGAGTGTGCATGTCCCCCTCCCTTGTGCCGCCCCATGCCACCTCCATGCTCATCCTCTCACCTGGAGCTTCCCGAGCTCCTTCTGTCGCCCATCCCCATCCCTTCCCCCTTGCACCCTCCTTGGCAGGACGGGAGGGGTACCCCGGGGTGCCTGGACATGGCTTGGGAGGGGGCCAAGCAGCCGGCATGTGCCCAAGGGCCGTGCCCACTCATGCCCCTCCTGGGTGCCAGGCTGTCGAGGGGTGGCATCAGGATCCCCAGACAGGGGTGCCAGACTTGGTGGCACTGACAGCCCTGTGCCAGCGCCCCCGGGGTGGGGGTCCGGGTATCCCCCCGCATTTGCCCTGCCTCCCCGCCGGCGGGGATGAGGTAAGGCTGGCGGGTGGCACAGGGCTGCTCTATTTGCATAATAATCTCGTTAATGGAGCCTGGCCTGCGGGAGAGACGGGCTGGAGACGCCACCCCCTCCCCGCCCCGCTGCCTCCCTCCGGCCCCGCCGCTCC